>CAJNIZ010024792.1:62197-78365 GCA_905231905.1 Symbiodinium pilosum
CTTAACAGCAACCCAGTATTGTATGTTTTGCTTCATGCTTCCCATTGCTATTCTTTCCATTATTACTATCATTCTTGCATGGATTGGTGACCTATCATCTTGGCAGACCTGCCTTTGGAGCTTGCCGGGAATTGTCTACTGGACTTCAGGCAGGTCATGCATGATACGGAGCGGTTGAGATGGTCTTCATGAAGAGTCCTTTGCGGGAAATATCGGCACAACAAGTGTCGCACGAGGCAATCATAGGGCTGTCTGTGGATGAGCTTCATCGGGCTTGTAGAATATCTACAACCGGAAAACCTCTACCTCTTAACCCATAAACACACAAAGCAAAGAGCAGGAGCTAATCCCCTGAGGTCAGGGCATTTTCGGCTCTTGGTCGTTGAGTCTTCTGATCGACCACCACGTCATAAATCACCTGTGCTCTCATGGTTACCATCCCCTCAACTGACACGGGTGCAACCACCACATGGGTGGTTGTCAAAATTATGGTCCCTTTTTTCAGGTACCCTAAATACTAGGTGCCGTATTCTTATAGGGACCCAAAAAGAGACCATAATTTTGACAACCACCCACATGTACTTTCCCTTTCTGATCCGAAAGGCCCTGCCGTGGCAGTCTCCTGTACGTGAGGGGTGGCTGGCCCAGTACTTCTGTGACTCTCATGTAGCAGTTTAGGGTGTGATATGTAAAGATTGCCCTCCCCGAGCCAACATGAAACAACCGTTTAGCCCCCTTGCATTGAAAGGGGGAGAGTAGTCTATGTAGCGCCCGTTATTGGGATCACATGTCAATTTAGGGCAGTGGAGGGGGAAGGTTTCGGGTTGGGACCCCAATATAGACCCCAATGTACTGAAAAGTTCTGATTATGGGGACTCAAAATGGTACTCCCAATTCTTGGAATCCCCAGGTGTACCCTGAGATTTCGAATTGAAGTTTCAGGCTCTTGCTTGCTGGCTTATGCTAAGTCCGTGTAGGGTAGGTAGGGCTTCGGGTTGAATATCACGACTGAGCACCACATGCAACTCCAAAACTATGATGGACTTCCGCCCTTTCTTCAGCAGGTGCTTATGGCTATTTGGGCATCTCTCAACAAAACTCCTATATTTAACAGGGACCACATAATCCTGATAGCATCACCTTCTCTCCCTCGAGGCCCCCTATTTATGAAATCGCATATGGGGTTCCATGTTACTGTGTGGGGAGGTTATGGGTTGAATTCTTAAACCTTGCTGCCCTTGGGCTTAGAATCCTTTCGAATCTAGACCTGGAGAAGCTTCAGCAGGCCTCCTTCTAGGGCTTTAGAGTCAAGCATGCCTATTTCAAGATCACATGTATACCCAGATTCATAGCCAAATTAGGACCTCCACCTTGCAGTTACGGTTCTGTTGTTTTTGGCAGCTAAACCCTCTGATGCCCTGCGCGGACAAAACAGTACCACTGACGGAGCATCTTTACATGTGACAGCCAGGAAGGGCATTCAATCTGTGATTAACACATATCACAACGCCATCTCTGGAAATATTGTGGGAGTTGATAACCATAAAGGACCAAGTGCGCATCAGCCATATTTTCGGATACAAACAGCCGCGCGCCACGGATCACACCAGGAGGAAGTGGGATAAAAGAAAATCAAACTCTCCCGCGCGACCTCCATACCCACTTCTGCATAACCTCGACCCCGAAACCCAGTCTCCAAACCCTTGAACCCGAAGCTCTAAACCCTGAAGCCTTGAACCCTAAACCTCCAATCCCCAAAACCTTGAACCCTAAGCTCTAAAACCCGAAGCCTTGAACCCTAAACCCCAATCTCTTGAACCGTAAGCCCTCAATCCCAAGACCTGGAAACCTTGGCTCAGTCCCCAGCGCGTGTGCCAATTGGGGGTACTGCTATTTGGCCAAAAGCTTGGAGGAAGGAGCCTGGCCTCACGAAGAGCCAAGGGTTTGTAGGGTTTAGGGGTTTTTTGAAAACCAGAAGACTTTTACGTTTGCAGGGTTTACGGTTTAGATTTTACGATTTAGGGCTTAGGGTCTAGAGTGGTTTAGGGTCAGGTGGGCCCCCCGCCAGGAATAGTGACTATAAGGGATAATTGTGATTATGTGAGGTTCCTCTCATAGTCCCAGTATATGACTATTACAGGGTGGGGGGGGGTCCATCTAAGATTTACCTGGCCCTCCCAGAAACCATCTTTCATGTCCTGTATGCCCAGGATTTTGCAGCTAATTCTGGGCACTCGGGAGGTAAAGGTAGGGCTCAGGGCTTATGATCTAGGATGATATGGATAAGTATATGGACATGTAGCGAGAAAAATGGTCTTAGGATAAAGAGGTTTGGGGGACTTTGGGGTTCAGGGCTTGTCATCTAGAATTTAGGGTCCAGATTTTCTGGGTTTAAGACTGCTTCTGATCTTAGGTTTCAGTGTTTAGGTTTTGAGTTTGGGGTCTAGAGGTCTAGAGGTGTTGCCAGAGAAACATGATTCCTCTGTTTCTTTGGGTCTTGAGGTTGAAACATAGGGCATCATGCGGTTCTTCCGGGCTGGGAATACAGAAGTTTCCAAACATGTCATCGCTTGCTTGGGGAGTTTCTTCATCGTGGCTTAGGCCCAAGCGCTGAACCTGGCAAATCTCCACGAGTTGTAACGGGTATTCAGATATAACATAGGGACATGAAGACCCCAAGTCTAAGCTTAAGGGCTCATACTCGAGGTCCATAGTTCCAACCTAAGGCCACCCCAAAACCTAAGCAAATCAACTTCAGTACCACCTAGTGATCTTTATGTACTCCACCATTGGCCCCAGGTCATAGGAGTTTGTTTCTAATATTACCCCCTAAACCCCAACCCCTCGGCCCACAGCAAGTCCATGACGCAGTGCCCTGATTCTATGCCAGCCCGGGGTTCAGGGATTAGGGTTCAAGGTTTCGGGTTTAGGGATTACGGCTCTGGCTTTGGGGATGAAAGGTTGTGTTTAGGGTTTAGGGATGGCTGGGTATATGGGGATGTACAAGGTTCAGGCATTGGCTGGTTCCTTATTTGGATCCTATGAAACACTGTAACTTCATGTTGTTTGTTAAGAGTTCGTGTGACATGTGAAAGCAATCAACTATGACCCACATGAAAGGCAGGGGGACGTACTTATAACTCCTATAAGCCATACGCTGATCCCATCCATCCTAAGTTTTAACCTACCTACTAAGCCCATATGACCCTAAACCGTAAATATCCCCGTAGATCATTTAAAGGGCCCCTAAACCCCTTTTGTCCCTATAGCCCCTTCAAAGGTTCCCTGAAACCTACTTACTAAGCACGTCTGATCCTCCAAGAGTTGCTTACCTTTGGTTAGCTAGGAATGATCATTTTTTGAGTCACGGACTGAGCGAAGGAATGGATCCTTCCAGTAATCCCTATATAACCTATTGTAGTAGGTTCCATTTTCTTTTCCATTCCTTCATTCCCACCCTAAACCCTAAATCTTGATAGTAGTTTCCACTTTCTCTTCCACTCCTTTATTCCAACCCTAAACCCTAAACCCTATAGTAGTTTCCATTTTCTTTTCCACTCCTTCATTCCCACCCTAAACCCTAAATCTTGATAGTAGTTTCCACTCTCTTTTCCACTCCTTCATTCCAACCCTAAATCCTAAACCACTCTTAGCCAAAGGCCAGGTTAGGGGCCCCGGCATGACAAACATCTTGCTTTGGTCATGGTCCTGGAGGATGAAGCCGTACTTTGCCTCGGTCAGGCATTCAAACATTAATCAGAGGATTTGGGTGCTTTAAGGTACCTTTGAAGCGGGTTATATAAGGATTTTCTAGGGTGTATATATGGATAGTGGAAAAGAAAATGGAAACTACTATTTAGGGTTTAGGGTTTCCCAGAATTAGGGGTACCATTTCGGGGGTCCCAATAGTAAGGATTATACTATTTTGGAGTCTATATTGGGGTCCCCCTATTCTGGGAAACTACCAGTACTTTTAAAGGGTTTCTAAGGTTAAAGGGGTTATATAGTGACATGTCAGGTGTGGGGTGTAGGGATTTCAGCGCCGAATGGTGAAGAATCAAACGGAAAAGAACATGAACTTGAAATGGAAACTGGGAAGATCTAGGTGGCTGTGGTATTCGTGGTGGTGGCGGCGGCGGCAGAGGTGGCGGTGGCGGCGGTGGTACAAGTCACGCTAGTGATAGGACTAGTAAGAGGATAGGAGTAGGAGGACTACAAAGCAAATGAGCAGCGATGACATTGACAGCTGCAGTAAACCCTGAACACCTAGGCAGTTCCATGTCGGGCATACTGAGAACTTGAACCTTGGGTCCTCACCTGTGTAAGACTGGAGTGGACTTGTCAGCATGAAGCTGGGGAACGTGCAGCTTTACTTCGCCCATGGAGTACGGTGGAGCTATACACAAGCCACCGGCGTTGTCTCCTATAAAGCCCTGATACCTTACAATTGAAAATCTTTGAAAATGCCTTGCTCATGTTGAGTTGGGGAAGTGCATCCCTGTACAAATCCCTAGAACATCCCATTATCCGCGCTAAAAAGGCCACTATAACCTCTCCCTCCAGTCCCTAGTAACCGCCAACACATAAAATCCAGGCTAGTGGCTCCGGTCTCCTGGATGGTTCCTGTAAGCCTCCTTAGCAGGGTTCGGCAAGAGGTCATGGTGGGGGCAGGGAGGTCATAGATGGTAGCATTACATGGGATTAGCATCATGACAAAGCGAAGAAGGACAAGCGGAGAAGGACCCGCAACAGGAGATATATCTGTTTTCTGACGCCCCTAGAAGAACAAAGACTAATCACCATCATTGGTGAGCTGTGTCTGCATACGTCAGGACGAGATGGAGTGCTTGCGGCTGTGTGAGACCGGCTATGTGCATGATCCACGCGCACCTGGCGCCTCTAGAAGCCAGGCATATGTATTGGGCAGTGCGCACAACAACAGTCTGCAATAGGGTCAACATTGGGGCCATCATATCTGCATATGTGTCTCTGTCTACAGTCTAATTGCATTCCGAAGGGGGATAAACCCGACCTATGCCGCAGAAACGCCTCGCATTCATCATGCAGGGTGGGGTATTGGGCACTTCCTCAAAATGCAAAGCCCCACTCGCCAAGAAATGTGAGTCAATGGACGGAATACCTCTTGCGTTCTACAGGATCCCTAGGCAAAAGTACCGAAAATTCCAAAACTCGCTCCTGCGGCGTATACCGCACAATTGTCACTGATTGGAACCCCGCATAAAACAAAGGTTGGAGGACTTGGCATAGGAAACACAGATGACCTGCGGAGCCTGAGAAGGACTCCGATGACCAAAAACCATACCAACGCTAAGCCCTAAGCCATAGCTGCCAACGTAAGCCATGCATGCAAACCGTGAACCACCGAACTGCTCAACCCAAAGCCCTGATTGAGCAAGCCCTGAGTTCTGCCCCTCACTTCTTGACACTCACCCGAGTAACCTCCCTGAAACTTTAGTAATCCTAAACCCTCCTTTTGTTGCAGTGGGTCTTGAGTATTTACCAGCCCAACTTGCCAATTTCCCTAAACCCTTCAACCTTTGACCTGAAACCTTCAAATGCAGCGCCTTCAATCCTTAACCTCAGCCCTTAACCATCAACCACCAAGCCTATCTCAACCCCGCACGCCCCGTGACTCAAACTTGGAGGCCCGGCCCACCGGGTGGCGGCGCCGGAGCGCTAGGGCCTCTTTGCAGCCAAAAGCATTAGGTCTATGGTTTAGGGCTCCAGGGTTAAGGTTTTAGGTTTGGGCTTCAGGGTTAAGGGTTCTAAGCTCTAAGGTTTGAGGATTATGGATTTTAGGGTTTAGGGGTCGTTAGGCCCCTCTAAGGAGCTCATGAGGACCCTAGGCATACGTTGAGGGTTCCAAGGGATGATCACCATTTTCTGCAGATTCTATACGCGCAATTTTGAGAGACCAACGCGTGGTTTCGGGGCATTAGACAGGGGCTCAGGGTTTCAACCTCAGGTTCAGGGTTTAGGGTTATAAGCTCCAGTGAAAGCAGCAGCCCAGTGGGGCCTAGGAGGGCTTTGCGTACTTTGGCTTGGGATTAGTCTCCCCCAAGCTAGCATGGAGAGTGAGCCAGGAATGCCTGGTTCTCTTCTGAAGCTTTATTCGTATCTTGGCCCTAATTACAGTGCACAGGACCCATAAAGGGCCCCAAAACAGCCATGATTTACTATCAAGAAAGCGCAGGCTCAGGCCTGGAATTATTGCCGGGCCGGATTCCGGCAAGACGTTCTCCGCCCTTGTCCGGAGCGTCTTCTCGTCGACCACCATCTCAAAACCTAACATGGCAGAGATATCACATCCTTTAAGAGGGTTATAGGGATATTGGGATAGGTTATAGGGATGTTGGGTTCGCTAGCTTCAGCTGTCAGGCTTGTTTCAGAGTTGAGGGTTTGGCTAAAGCTTGAGACATTCAGCCTGTGGTTGCACTTTGAAATAGAAGCGGTGCTTTTCATGCGTTGTGCTTCCTATCTGCCCATGAAGACTTGGTAGTTACCCTAAGTGGGGGTGATCCCTATAGAGACCCCAAGACACTCGCATTGGAGGGACCCCCACCCAAGGTATCCCTAATTTTGTGACGCCCCCATTCAGGGTCCTCGTGACTGGATATGCAGGCATTCGGATTGGTAGTCTGGGCAGCCCCCGAAACATACTCTAGGAAACCAGGTAGGAGTTCCCTCTTCCCTCGGTACAAAGTGCTGTGACATGCTTGGACAATCCTTGGACTTAGTAAGTCTACTTTCTCAATCCGGGCTCCATGGACTGCCAGAACAAGACCAACAAAGCACGGACTCTCAGCACTCATGACTGAGATTCCACACTTCCATCAGCCACAGGTGTCAACTTCCTGAACCGTAACAAGTCTATCTAGTATCCCTCATAACCACTACTAAAGCCCTATAACCCAAGTTACTAAGTAGACTCACTAAGTCCAGATATCCTCCAAGTAGCTCCGTTTCTTGGTTGTGCTTGAGATATCCCACTATGAACCTCTTCCTCCACACTTAGCTTAACCTCCTTTCCGATGATGTGTGCCTGCCTCTGATAGCAATCTACTGTAAGTGTCTTGATCTGGGAACTAACTATGATGAGGAAGGGCCATCCTGACGACAGCTGTTGAACTTGCTGAGGCCCTTATGCCTAGTCTACCGTTGGCATCAAGAATTCTGCATGAACTTAACTCAGGATTCAGAATCCTGCATGAACCTAGGATGCCGGAATACTAAGTAACGGGGTATAGGTGCGTACTCAGGGTCAGGCAGGATTTCTAGTATCAACGGTGCTTGAAAGTTTCGGACAGTGAGATGGGCTTTCCTTGTTGTGCCATATAGCTCTTACATGACATGGTTTCTCATACTCACCCTTTTGTCGGTGTTTAATCCTGAACCGCCGAATATCAACAGAACGCGTGGGGGGATTTACAGAAATGCTGCTATCTAGTTTAGCAGGGTGGAAGTTAGTTAAAGCCCGGGCATACAACAGATAGGTACTTCGACACATCAGTCTCGACGAGCACGCCTGCTACAAACATGGCAATCGCGACTGCAAATGCGCTGCCAGTGGTTGCCGTGACGTCACTGATGCACTCCTGATTAAAGTAGTAATTGTCATTTTCTTTTCACTCCCTACTAATCATCCCTATACGATTATGTAACCTATTGTCTAGATACGTACAGTATTCTGGCCAGGCGTTGTCTTTAACCCTGAGTCCCTGGCGAACGCGCGTTCCAATTGCTGGAAGCTGCCCGTGGAACCCCTTACATCCTGGCTGAAAGCCGAGGGGGTGTCTTGCAAGCAAATCAACAAAGATCCATGCTGGCAACCCGAGAGCATTCTTTCAAGGAAAATGCGACGGACAAAAGTGTGCGTGGTCAGCTGACTTGCAGGTAAGCGCCCGGGTTGTAGTCGGGACGGCTCTATTCAGGCAATGTATGATGTCAAACATGAGTCCGTCATCTTTGTAATGTGCAGCCTGAAACATCGAAGCAGGACTGATCTTGGGCGCTCACCCATGCTCTAACTTCTCCAGCAAAGGTCAAGCCCAACAATAAATACGAAACACCCATGACACCAAGTGATTAGCTCAAGCCACGAAAGCTCCACCATCGCCAAACGAACGTGGAACTCAAAAAAGGCCCCGTAAAGACCGGTGTCCTTTTCATGCTGGCTGGCAAGTTTCCGGGAGGGGAGTACACCCAGCCAGAAGATCTGTGTCGGGTTCCTGTTGTATTTAATAGGCGGCTGCACCCCAAACGCTGAAGCTTTAGTTGGGAAACTGGTGACTGATCCCAGTGTGGTTATTTCAAAAATGCGAGTACCCTTGGTGAAAGAACGGAGGTCCCCTTGGAATCTGTACGGTTTAGGGTTTAGGGTTTATATGGTGTAGTGACCAATACCCATGTGCGATACCCATGTTGATCTTCATTACAATCCATGTAAAACCCTACCAAAGAATCCTCTGAATATCCACACGCTGAACTCAAACCCAGACCCCAAATCCTAAACACAACTCTGAGAAATTTCCACTGGGTAGGTGGTCAAATTACGGTCATTTTTGGTCCACATTACAATACCCTGATACTTAGGGTGGCTAAGAAAGGGGGCCCAAACCCTAAACCCTATTTATCCCTATTTGGTAGTTTCCCAAAATAGGGGGACCCCAATATAGACCCCAACATACTATGATCCTTATTATGGGGACCCCTAAAAAGGTACCCCTAATTTTGGGAAACCCCTATTTAGACATCCTACCACTGCACGAATCCCTTCGTGAAGGGAAGTTTGGGATCCTTTCGGCATCACGAAGAGCTCTTCGCCCCCGCCATCTGGTTGGATGAAACCTTTGTTTCGTGAACGGTTTTGGGTTTACGGTTTAGGATTTAGGGTTTAGAATTCTAGGGTTTAAGGCTTGGATTTTAGGGTCTAGGGCGGAGGGTTTAGGGGTTAAGGGTGTAATTAGAGTTTAGGGATTTAGGGTTAGGCTTTCAGGCGCGGCCTGGGTAGATCCTTAGGAGTCCCAGATCCACAACCCTAAGCCCTAAGCAATAAACCGTATAGCCTAGACCTTGAGCCCACAAACCCTGTTGCCTACACCCCCAACCAGGTTATGAAGCCCCAAAACCCATGGAAGGCCCTCACCTTACCGCCCCAAAGATGTTCAGCTTTGGGATGGGGTCAAAACGAGGAGTCCAGAAGTTGGTAGTACTTTAGGGGAGTTTAGGGCTTTGTCTAGACCCCTGATTAATAATCCCCTCCTTTTAATTTAAAGGGCCTAATTATTAGGATCCAGACTACAAACCCTATAAAGGGAGGGGGCTTGTGTATCACGGGTCTACATTAGGTTTGAGGTTGAGGGTTTAGGTACGAACAGGGTGGACTTGGGGTTGGGGGCTTGAGGTTCAGGTCCTTCAGGCCTTCTAGATCTGCAAGAATGATTTCAACGAAGTACCCAGACCCCCTAAAGGATCCAACAAATGGAACCCCTCATAAGTTTCCAGTTTTCCCAATGTAGTAATGGGTTCAGATTCGGGGGTTCCATCTTTTGGATCCTTTAGGGGGTCTGGGTAATGAGCCCCTGTATGTGAACAAGCAATCTGAAACCAAAAGCCCTCAGGGACCAGAACCAACCAAACACAGACAGTTTCAGGTCAGCAGGGCTATCAACATGCACGTTGCGCAGCAAGCGCAGGCCAATTCCTCGGCTACGGAGCCATTTCAGCTCATTCGAAACGTGAGGGTTAAGCGCTACAGGGAAAGCTAGCAAGACGTTGAGCAGACTAGGCACTGGCCTCATCAAACGAACATGAAAAGATCCAGCTTAGTATCATTGAAGCTTCTTGAACAATGCTCCGCCCCCAGTCCTAACCAGATGTCAATAAACCCTTTTCAACCCGGTCACTCAACCCTGAATCCTAAACCCTGTCGGCTTCCGTGGAATGTTCATAGGAATTTGGTTCAAAGTCTTCCAGAACTCAGGGAGGCGATGGGTTTCGCAAAATGATCTCAGACAATCCTTCGTTGAGACCCCTCTAGACTCTAGTCTGACTTAATCGGGTCATATAAGGGTTACATTAGAGTGATATAGGGATAGTGGAAAAGAAAATGGAAACGACTATCTAGGGTCCATGTAACCTTTCAAGGCCCCCTGTTTTGGGCACACCCTGAACCCCATACTTGCAGCCGAAGGAACCGAAGGTTCCCATGTTCTTGATGAGTGAGCCTTTTGGGAGTGCTAGACTTGTCAATAATGATGCCTAGATAGAAGGGATGTTTAGGGGTAATGGGAAAGAAGAATTAAAGCGACTATTTAGGGTTTAGGTTTCAGGGATACTATACGCAAACAATGGAGAATCAAATGGACAAGAAAACGGACCATGGCACGGAAACGGTCTTTCTTTTTAGGGTTTTTAGGGTGCTGATTAGATTTTAGGGTGGAGGATGACGGTTGAAGATTTCGGGTTTATTGGGGGTTAAGGTTCAGTATATGACTTGGAGTTTACGATTTGGGGGTTCAGGCTTGGGATGATGGAGATTTCCAGAAATGTGGTTGAGGGATGCGGGCGTCGAAAAGTTTGGGTTTCAAGGAAGACAGTGTTGAAATTACAAGGGTAGCATGGGATCCTGTGAAAAACTCCCATAACTTTACTTGCGTTTCGGACCAGGGGGTTCCTGAAGATCATAGGGGTTTAGGGTTTAGGGTCTGTTTTGAACGGGAATCCATAACATCTGGGCCTTCTTACAAGACTCTAGTGTTATGGATCGAATCCTACTAGTTGTTTTGTCAGGAACTATGGGATATTATGTCGTCATAATCTGGGTCCTTCCCTACCTAGCCTGGATTAAAGGCTTCCTGTGTTTGGGGATAGACCCTAGACCCTAAACCGCATAGGCAAGGGGACAGCGTGTAGCATGGCAGGCCCCCCCCCCCTTGGTCATTTAATCAGGATTTGCTCTGCATGCGCGTTTTTTTGTCAAACTAACATGAGGGTTTCCCAAAATTAGGGGGGGTCACCATAACAGGGATGATTGTATATTTGGGTCTATATGGTGGTCCCTCTATTTAGGGAACGCCGCAAGGGCCTTCATGCTTGGACGAGGGGACAACAACTGACCCCTCCTTTCTCACTGTTGCTCTGGCCCTTCCACCACAACAATCCGCTGATGTTGCATTGCCCCCGCAAACTTCAGTTTGTGTCCCGATGCGACAATAGTTGGAAGCCCTAAGCCCTAAAAGGTAGTTTTCCATAATAAGGGGACCCAAGTACAGACCCCAAATAATATGATCCTTACTATGGGCACCCCCAAGAGGTACCCCTAATTTTGGGAAACCCTAAACCTTAAACCCAAAATAGTCATGTCCATTTTTCCAGTATCCCTTAAACCCTAAACCCAAAATAGTAATTTCCATTTTCTTTTCCATTATCCCGTAAACCCTGAACCATACAACCCCTATCTAACCCCTTTAAAGGCACCTGAAAGCACGCCAGGCCTGAAAAAACGTCCTGGCCGCCTGTAGGCTCTGAAATCAGAGAGTCGGCTGTGCTGCCTGCCGCGCCCGTGGTTGTCAACATATTGGGGTTCTGTTGGGGTTTTCTTGGTGTTATATTAAAGTGTTGTTGGGGGTTTATTGGGGCTATATTAAGGTTGTATTGGGGGTTTATTGGGGTCATATTAAGGTTATATTGGGTTTTATTGGGGCTATTATTCAGGTTATAGTAGGGTTATAAATTATAAAGTGGGCTGCCAACGTGAAAGCAAACATGACTTGTGAATCTAAGCAGGTGCCGCAATCTGGAGAGTTGTTGGTATGGGTCTTGGATAACAGATGCAGGTAGGCGTGTTTGGAAGCCCTGCTAAGGAATATTAACACATACATGTAACCCTAAACCCTAATGTGGGGCGCCTAAGAGCTAGGTATACTCCACTTCACGAGCGCTGCAAGAACCCGCACGCAGCCAGAAGGAGCTGCAAGAAACCCAAAACCCTAAACCCAAACCCAGAAGTGGAGAGTCTTGAGCAAGACCTACTGCTTGACATTGATGCGACCGTCCAGAAAGTTCTCGGGTCCGCAGGAATGTCACATGACATGCGGGCCCCCAGAATAGGACCTCTAAGTTTTGGAAGCCCTACATGCTAAGAACTACTTCATGAGGCCAGTTTCCATTTCACTCTTCATTTTCTTCCCATTTGACTCTCCATATGTGGGGGTAATGCACCAGTCTGGGCTACACTGTAAGGTTTTTTTTCGTAAGTGTTGGGCTTGGCTAAAATTGTTTTCTCAGGATGCAGAAAAATCGGGGATGAACAGCAGAGTTTAGGTTTGCTATATCCGGCGCCCCCTAGACCGTGACTCCCAACAACCTTGCTGATGATGCAACCACTTACGCGCTTCCAATGGCAAGCCTTAGGCCCCAAAGCCCCTGAGGCATGAAAGCAGTCTCGGAACTGAAGCGCCTTGAGGAGCATTGTGTGGCAGGACCTTCACAGTTGATAAAAGATTCACTCTCTGCTGCAGCACTACCCAGTAATCTGCTGCCGCTGCTGCTGCCGCTGCTTAGATGTACTGACGTTCCACAACGTCGATGCCGGCTTTCTTCTACTACAACACACATCAAGCAACATGTCAAATGACCTGACATCTTGATGCTGCCCCAGTGGCCTCGCAACAAAAGAGAGGTCTCACAAGCATCCACAAGTTTTCCAGGCCTACCAGTGCCATGATAGTTCTTATTCTTGAGATTGAACACTCTTCGTGCGACTTGAATTCCATCTCGGTAATATGAGTGCTCCTGGTACTTGGCATTCTTGTAAGGCAAGGTCACATACAGCAGGAGCCAGCTGGAGCACCACTACCCCACTACCTCAAGACCTAGGAAGGACTTACAGCCCCTACAATCCATGTAATAACCCCAGCTATCCCGTACAAAGTCCCCATGAGCCTCCTAGTTGGCAAGATTGGTGGTTGAGCTTTCAGACTGCGAGAACGTCAACCATGAAAAGGACTCTGCAATTGTCCCAATTTCCATAAGTAGGGGGCCGGAATGTAAACTCAAAAGTACCACAAGCCTTATTACTGGGATCTAAAACTCTTCCTCCCCCCCAATATTGAAAGGTTCGATTGTGGTATAGGCTTCAAAGGATGGGTGGGGGCGCCAAAGTTGGGGTTCAGGGTTTATTTAGGTTGGGTCAATCCCCACCCAGTATTGGGAATCACAAAGGACTATTGTAGGTATACTATGGCCCTATAAACCCATGTTTAGGGGCTATTGCTGTAGGGGGGATTGATCCAAGGGCCAAGTTACAGCTGACCCTGAGACCTCTTCCTCCTCTTTCGGGTGCATTTCATATCCCAAGCATTCTTGCAGCAACAAGTATGACCACCTCAATTGCTGTTGTGTTTATCATCCCTAGAGCCTACACCCTTTAACCAAGGATCCCTAAACCCTGGAACCCGCAATGCCGTATTTTGACAGGATGTGCGGCATACATCTGAGCTGCCCGCGGAATCTGCTCTAGTCTTGCCAGAGGCATCCATGACTACCTGATGGAGTGATAGACTTGAGCACAAGAGTTGGGCTACAACAATATGGGAGCTTTCACGAATGGGGTACATTCTTGGAGAGGCACCTGTTATGTGGAATATGTTGTTCTCAGGTCTACGTTGGATTATGTCTACAAGCCACGAGTCTCTTTTTGCCGTCCCGCACCCTACACCCAAGGCTCATCTGGATTGTGCTCTAAGCCTCTTCTGAATCTCGACACTGTGCGCTATGATGCTGAGGGCGGTTCTGCCACATTTTGCATCACGGCTTTCTGGGGATTCTGTAAGGTTATGTCAAGCATCATGAACGCCTCGTAGCGGGCGGCGGTCTCTTTATTTGCCCGGCTTTTTGTTTTATTTGAATCGAACATGCTCGAAACTTCTAGATCCCTACGAACCCCCACCGCTGAAGAGGCGTCTGTCCAGCCTACTTGATGCTTGAACTGCACATAAGCCAACATACCAAAAATCCCGAACCCAACATCCCCAAACCCAGCCCCTCAACCTTAGACCCTGACCCTCAACCCCTGTACAGACTCTGGCTGCCTTGAACTTCACGGGTGTTCCCGGTGGGGGAATCTTGCCACCAAATGCCGAGCAGGATGTTGGCAAGACCTTTCGGGCCGAAATGACGCTATAGCTTATTGTGAGCAATGTAGCGCTGAGAGTTCAGGGCTAAGGGAATGGACAGTCGAAAATCCAATGGACACTGGGGCTAACGGAGATATACAGATTTTAGGGTTTAGTGTGAGCTTGTGGTTGCTACCAGGAAATGAAGGAAAGGACAAAATTGAAAGTGCCACACAAGATAATAATCTGTCAGGATCCATTCCCCCACTCCCTACTACCAATGAGCAAGGCCTGTACAGGAGCTGGCAAAATTCAAGGGTACAATGCCTGCAGCCCCCAGGTTCATGTCGGGTGCATAAAGGAAAAACCCTATACTGGGAATGACGTATCATACCGAGGTACTGATGTCATCCTTCAGTAGCTTTTTTAGACATCAGTTCTTTGCTCTTGAATAAAACGCCTTTGTTTGCAAAGCCTCCAAGCAGGGCAAAAACACAACTCCCGGGAAATCAGCAAACAAACGCCCCAGAGCCAGAACAAAGCTGAGGCCATCACAAAAAGCCTGTCTCCGCCTTGCATGGTGACGAACCCGTATGTCGACAGATCCTGTTCAGCCCAAGTGACTCCTTTCATGGTCTCTGGTAGTGGGTGCTGAATCACCAGCCAGGGCATGACTAGAGGTCTGCAAAAAGTTCTTGGACTGCCAACATAACATAGCAGCATAACTGCATTACGAGTTTAAGCTGCAATGGCACGCCTTCCCTCCATCCCATGTCGACAGCCCAGCGTGCACACAAGAAGAGATGCGAGCTTCGCAAAATATGCGCCGCCCCTTTTCTGGTGTCCCTGCAATGAGGATCCACTTCTTGGTGGACGTATTCCATGAGAAACATCCTGGTGCTTGCTGACAGCCAGCCTTCTCGATCTGTCCAGGAAGCTCACTGTCCTGGCCGCAGGCCACTCGCTTACTACCCTGCCACTAGTCCTCCTACACATCCTCCTAAGGCCGTGGTCGTCGTCTTTGGTGCTTATCTACTTGTCTTTGCATTCTTGTTGTCTTACACTTTTCCAGTGGACAGCAGGCTGGGAGGTGAGTGAGCCTTACATGAAAGCCGTATGCAGCGCATCTGTATGATAAGGATCCCTTGTCCACACATTGATAGCGCAAACCTTTTAAATTGACCTTAGCCTCCTGAGAGCTAACGTGCAACCCCACATAAGACGCCCTTTAAGAGGATGGTACGGCCTGTTCTGGGGTTCCTTATTTGTTGGCGAGGGTGAGGGTGAACCTCAAACTCATGGACCCTCCTCTGGCATCATGTTGGAAGCGACGATCTGGTCACCCTGAGCATCTTGCATGTTCTCAGAAAACAGTAGGGAATATGGGGATTGGTATGTATGGATTATATTGGGATTAGATTCCATTATTCCCTAGTAAGAACCAGCAAGGCATGCGCAGCATCTGAAGCTCATCAGCACGCTACGCCTTCATGGGTTCGGGTCTCAAGTACTGGCTAAGCCATATGGGCCCATGATCTCATGAGCTAGCAGGATGGGCTATTAGACCTGAAACGGCCCCTAATCTACCCTTATTAAGGGACTAATAGAGAATTTAAGGGTCTAATAGCCCGTACTGGTACCCAAATCCTAAGCCGCTTGTCTTCCTTGAGCATGCACAGCCCTGAGGAGCTAACGTCTTGTATCAGCCGGTAAAGGACGCGTGTGCCGATGGGCGGCAACCGATTGCCAAAGGCTTGCGCATTAGCTGGCGTAGCCAATGCCATGTCCTGGCTAGGTTTAGGGTTTAGGGTTTAGGGCCCCTTAAGTAGATAAGGCCTTGGGTATATTAGAATTAGATCCCCATAAACCCCATATGGCCCATACTTTATCTACTTAAGAGGGGCTCTAGTCCTAGGGGGTGTCCACATAAGGCGCATGGCGGAGGTCAAGTGACCAAACTCCCTGAATTCCCTAAATACTTCCCAGACCAAAGCTGAGCTTTTGAAAAGAATATGGGTGGTTGTCAAAAT
>CAJNIZ010024803.1:2225-40884 GCA_905231905.1 Symbiodinium pilosum
CAAGTTCAGTTCTACAATATGGGTATAGGGGTTATTAACCTACTTACTAAGTCGCCCTGACCCTCCAAGTAAACCCTGAACCCTAATGTTAGTTTCCAAGAGTGTAGGCTTTTGGATCTGTTTTGAGAAGCTTCTGGGCGTGGCAACTGGTAGCTTCCATAAACAGGGGGACCCAACGTAAACCCAGAACGATAAAATCCTTACCCTAGAGGGATCGCAGGCCTACAATTTATCCCTACATTGGGCTTAAAGTGTGCAAATATTACCTACGTTGGGCTATTGGGGTCCCTAGGGTTAACATACCCCGAAAAGGGTGGCGATTACTATTGCTCTGAGTATGTTGTAATAAGATCCCCGTATATCCCATATTCTATCTACTTAAGGGAAAGTATACCCTGAAAAGGGTGAGGAGGTGTTTAATAGTTGCACGAAGAGGATTAACACCAGCGGCTCGAAGCCTGAAACTCGCCGCGAGCGCCGGCCGCAGCAAGCGCTGACACCCACTGTCCCTCGCGGGTCCATTCTGCCTGTTTGGGGCTTTGGTTCTATAGCTGATAGGGTTATTGCCATTCTGTGTGTGGGGCTTTGGTTTTACAGCTTATAGGGTTTTGGATTGAGGTTTTGGATTTCAAGGCCTCCCAAAAAGGGAGGCATCAATAAGGAGCACGGGAATATTGCAATCAAACATGGTGTGTGAAGAGCTTAGGGGCAGGGGAACTCTGAGGATCATCTTGAACAACTCTCATTTCCCAAGCCTACAAGATACTCGGCTTGGGAGATCAGAGCTTTACAAGCAAGGTTTTGAGATTCTGGGATCAGGAGCTTGCCTCATTTCATGGGTGCGCCAGTGGGCCCAGGAAACAAATTCAACGTCAGCAGTGCTGCTTGACATGTGAGCCTTAGTCTATACTCCTAGTATCCCCCTTAATATTACCCTATAGTAGTCCCCTATATAATCCCCTATATAACCCCCCTTTTAAGGAGTTTAGACTATAGCTCATGTCAGGGTAAGGAGTTCAGGACTCTGCAAAAGCGGAAAAAAGCTGGAGGTTCGGCGTCTTCTCGAAGGCTTCTTGCTGTTTGTAAGGGTTTGGTCCACAAGTAGGGAATGAAAGAATGGAAAAGGAGCATGCAAACTACGATCTTATAGGGGATAGTATTGCAGTGGCTACTTTAGGCACTTATGCCTCCATTCCTTCAAGAAGTAAATCAAAGGCATACCCGTGGCTACTGCTGTATCTGCTTGCGGCCTGCTCAGCCAATGCACAAGGAAAGAAACCTTCTTGAGTTCATGAAGGAAATCCTTCTCAAGCCAGGGGCACAGTAGCCTAACTAATGAGAAGAGGGTGCTGGCGCACGCTATGCTGTAGTTGTACAAAGATGGTAAGGGAACAATGTACCAAAAACGTCACTCTAAGCCCCGAAACCTTGATCTAGTTGTTTGGAGCAGCTTATTGCACATCAGATGGGGTTCAAATTAGGGGTACCCTTTTTTGGAGGGGTCCCTAAAATGAAGGTCTATAATCTATTGATGATTTGTTGGGCCTCCCCTTCAAAATAGCACCATATGGCAATTTCCCTAAAATAGAAGGACCCCAATATAGACCCCAATATACTATAATCCTTATGTTGGGACCCCCAAAAAGGTTACCCCTTATTCTGGGAAACCCCCCATATACACCAAACCTCTGTTGTCAGCTTTGAGGCCTTTACTTTGCGCTCATGGACACTGAGCCCGGCCGTAGGTTAAGCCTAGAAAGTAAAAACATTATAGTTTAGGGATTAAGGTTTACCTGGACCCTCCAATGTAGTTTGTTTTTTTGGGTTTGGTATGGTTTTTGGGTTACAGTTCTTATTAGGACTACCAAAAAGGTACTACATTGGAGGGTCTAGGTAAGTTATGAAAACCCCATTCACCACCAAGCCCTTTGTGGCCGCGTCTGACACAGCATAGCCTTCCTCGTCCACCAAGGAACCCACTCGCATGGGCGTACCCACTCGCATGGGCAGGCCACATCGGGAAGCCTTAATTTCACCCAGATCTGTCAGTCGACGCTTCTCGCACGGGTCCAAGCTTCTGCGTCTCCAGGGCCGCGACTGAATTTGCAAACAAGCTTGCTCTTGGTCGCAACAGCAGCGGGGTTGGCTCCTCGACCTGAAGCTCGCTTTCCTTTTCTCCGCGCAGGATGCGAAGCACACTGCTGCCCCGAGCACACACGACTCGCACTTTTTGCAGGACGCTCTTCGGAAAAGCCAGCGGGATGTTGGCAGCCAGCATCCACAGTTGACCCAGTCTCCGCCCCAACGTCAATAAACATGTTTGGAGATTTGGAGGCGGGCAAGTTTTATCTTTCAGGCGGCCTAGTCTTCTAGTAGCATGAAGGCGAAAGAGTGACGCCCCAAAGCACCTTTAAAAGGGACATGTTCACTTACTGCTTTAGAGGCCTCAAATTTTCCCTAATCCCTGAACCAATATTGAATACCGGAGCTGCTTCGCTCTTGGAGACCAGTTGCTTAACTAAGTCGGGAATGCAACCAACAGCGAACAATCCAGCCTTACACCCTAAACCAAAACCCTCCAACTCCAAATAGCAACATTACGAACTAGTCTAGCTTTTTTATGTGAAGCAACTTCCAAGTGTAATAGGAACCCCACTGTGGGGACCGGTACTATGATGAATTTTGGGAAACCTCTTTCTGTACCACAACCAATACGGTAGCATTTTCAGTTTTTAGTCCCCAACCCTACACCCCTGAACCCGAACTAGAATGAAGAATCCAGGCCCTAAACCCTAACAGGACCATACGCAACCAAACTTCCTAAAGCTTATGTTGCATACTTACTAAAGCTTATGTTACGTACTTACGTATGTTTTACATGGGAATTTCCCTTGAAATAGGCGGCCACTCTCTAACCCCTAATCCCTAAACCCAAAGCCCTAAACCCTACTACCCTACCCTAGAGCCCTGATCCCACTCTACCTGCTGTGGCACTGCACAGGCCGGGCACAACGGCGCATTGTCGTGGAACTCACGGCACGTAAGCGCCCAAGGCCTCTGGAGACCGAGACCAAAAGCTTTAGGGTTTAGGGCCATCCTTGGCCATCCCGGGTTGTTGCTTTTGTGTTAAGGGAGATACAGAGGGAGTGTAGGGATGTAATGGGCTATATGAAATGAGGGGGTCATATAGGGGTCAGAGCTTGAGGCATAGCCACCGCAGCGGAAACACAAATGGACATGAAATGCATTTGCTTATATATGGCATATCATACAGGGATTTGAGGACCTAGATGAAGCTACCACAGTATGGATGTATAGTAAAGAGTATGGCTTCCTTATGATGGTAACTTCGTTTAAGCTCCTTTAGGAGCCACCAAGTAACCGAACCCAAAAGCATTTCAAGTAATGGCATGCTCGGCCCTTCTTCAAACCGGTTTGGGGCCGAGTATGTTACCTACTCATGAGGGTCAAGCTCTTGCGATTCTTTTACCAGAGGCACCGCGCTTTAGGAATTGGGTTTAAGGCAGGCACTAGCCACTAGCAATCGCTCGTTCTGTATAAACAAAAGGTGGCAGGAGAAAGACCATACTCCGCAGATTGACTTGGAGAGAGGTTCTTCTTGAGAGGATAATAATCCGGAGGATGATCTTAAACATTGGTGTCTGGAACTAGAATCCGGGAGACTTTTCGGAGGAAGCTTTTCGGAAAATTGTAGGAAATACAATTTTGGGTGTGGCTGTTTGCAGCAAACCTCCGCTGCGCGTGAGATAGCTTGGATACTCTAGCCTCTAAACTCTCATCCCTGCACTCTAAATCCTAGAACCAAGCCCTATAACCTCCGACCTTGGCGCCCGAACCCAAATCCCCCAAAACCTACACTCTAAATCCTAACCTCTACACCCTACACCATACAGTCCCCCTTGGGTAGATAGAATATGGGGTATATGGGGATCTTATTATGGTATACCCCAAGCCATATTCTATCTACTTAAGGGGACTACATCCCTAATTCCAACCGCCTGAACCTTAAACTCCCATGCTGGAGCTTCCCCACCTCCGAGCTGTCAGCTTCCGCAACTTATCCAAGAGCTGCCAAATGGGCCAGCCGCCTCACTCCAACGCGGTTTAGGGTTTAGGGTTTGGGGCTTAGGGTTCAGGGTTTAGGGGTTTAGGGTTTACGGTTCAGGGTTTGCGTCTTAGGTCAAGGGTTTAAGGCGTAGAGCTTCGGGTTTAGGAAATAGGGTTCAAGGCGCTGAGGGTTTAGGCCTTAGGGTTTGGAGGATCTCTGAGGCTCTCGCAGGATGTACATTCTGCAACCCGGACTACCGAATCATGGAGAATCAACAAGCAAAAGAACATGGAACATTACATGAGCTACAGTCTAAACTCCTAGCATCCCCCTTTATAGCCCCTATCGTAGTCCCCTATATAATCCCCGATATACCCCCCCTTAAGGAGTTGAGACTGTAGCTCACATGGAATCTGGTGTTAGACAGGGGTGTATAGGTACTATGTAATCCCAACGACCTACAGTTCTGGGTTGTAGCTACTAATTAGTTAACTAAATGGTTCTTAATGCGAAGCTCAGGTAATTGGGGTTACAGGTATGGTTTGAGGTTTAGACTGGGTTTTGTTTGGGGCCTATCTAGGGTTAGTGTAGGGTTTGAGGTTATGCGTGTGGTTTAAGGCTTTTGGGGGCTTAGGGTTCCAGAGGATCTGTATAAAAGCCCAATTAATCCGTAAATAGTAATTTCCATTTTCTTTTCCATTATCCCACTATAACCCCCTTATACTGGCCTCCACGATAGGGCTTATAGAGTTTGGGGAGTGGTTCAGCCTTAGGGATCAGGGTTCGCTCCTTGCAGCTCTTCACTCTTTGGGGTTCTGATCCCTCCTGTTGTGAACAGGAGCCTCTGCATACTTCACCGTAACAAGTCTCGCTAAATAGTCTAGAATGACTCCAAAATCTGAAGAACAAATTGCTCGCTGGAATATGAGCGTATACATCAATACATGTATATGTATGGAATATGTCCTGAATCATTTGGGCGGAGATCGTTATCATTTGCCCTGTAACAACTCCGGAAATTTTCAGGCTCTGAGGCCCTAAACTCATGGCATAGGCCGCCCACCTTCCATGGTGGGCGGCGCTTAGGCCCCTCGACATCGATGGCGCAGGTCGATCCAGGTCGCTCGCCTGCCTTCCCACAGCCAGNNTAGCACCCACGAGAGGCCAGGTACGGAGCAGTTCTCCTTATAAAGTCATTACGCTAAAGCTGGCTGGTTTTTTCTAGGGTAGATCCTGGAGGGGTCTGGAAAAGCCTCCAGAGGCCGTCTCCAGGGGCCTTCAGGGGCCTTCAGGCGCCTCCAGGAGCCTCCAGAGTTTTGCAGCCCTCCAAACCTTCAAGGGCCTCCGGACCTCCAGCCAAAAAGAGGGGTCCAGGGGCCTCCAGGAGCCCCTACTAGAGGCTGGGCACGAAAGAGCAGAACCAGGCCTTTTAAGAGGCTTATTGGGGAATGCTAGGCCTCCTTCAGAACTCTTTCAGCCTCTCAGAACTTTCAGCGTACACAAATGAAAGGTGTTGTTGTTGACCAAGATGGACCTAACTGAGTTTAGGTCCTAAACCCTAAAAGGTATAGGTTTGCCGCCTGAACGGCGTGGGGTGGGNNTTGTGTTAGATGGCCTTCTACATTCAGGCCATGGCAGCACCTCGCATGCAGCCATGCACTTGAAGGATCATTGACGCCTGCTCATCACATCCTGCACGGCAACATCACAGCAAACCCTAAACCCTAAAACCCAGGATTTTGGCATTTAAGGAGCCGTCCAGGCTCCTCCAGAATCAGGGCTTAGGGTTTACCGGGTTTAGGATTTAGGGTTTAGGGATTTAGGGTTTAGGGTTTAGGATTTGGGGTTAAGGGTTTAGGATCTAGGGTTTAGGGTTTGGGATTTAGGGTTTAGTGTTTAGGGCTTAGGGTTTGAAATGAAGACTGTGTCTTTTGGAGGTGTAGAGGCAGACAAGTTGCTGCTGTGACTGCAGGCTTTCCGTTACTGCTGGCCCGAAGGGACTAACATATGAGCTATAGTCTAAACTCCTGGCTCCTGTATCCCCCTTAATATACCCTAGAATACTCCCCTTTGTAATCTCCTATGTATCCCCTTTAAGGAGTTTAGATTAATTATGCCTCATATGGAATAGAGGGAGTGTTGTTGCAGATTACTTAGGGACGACAGTAACGATCCAGACCTCCGCTTCCCAATTTAATTAGCTCTCATTTTTCCCGCAGCATACTGTAGCAACGGCCTGCTGGCCGGCACTCTCTAGATACGGTTTGGTGTCTAGGGTTTACGGCTGGGCATTTTCTGTGGTTTGTACTCCTCGAGGTACAGGAAGAACGCACTCCAGATTCTACCAACCTGGACAACCTTAACCCTCAACAACCAAAATCCCTCAACCACCCCAAAATTGCTAAACCCCTAGAAGCCAAACCCGCAAGGCTTTCCCCTTTTCCGCTAACCCTAAGCCTCCAAGAGACAGTAATTACATACTTACCTCAAACCAGGTGTAATTACCATTACGCACGACCCATGTACCTAATCATTAGGTACTTGGACCCTCTAAACCCTTAACCCTAAGTCCTAAATCCTTATATGTCCCTTCAAAGGGACCTAATTATTGGGTACTTGGACCCTCTGGATAAAAATCAAATGGCAAAACTTTCCCTCCTCCCCTAATAAACTTACTGGGGGTTGGTAGGGAATAAGTGAATATATAATATAGGGTTATACAGGTATTATATATTCCCTTATTCCCTATTAAGAGCCAAGCAGATTACCCTTAATAGTCCCTATATATTATATAACCCATATTGAACCCTACAAAACTCCTATAATCACTAATACTAACCCAAACCCTAAACCCTACTTGGAGGGTCAGGGCACTTAGTAAGTATGTTACCAGTAATAATCCCTCTAATCCGTATAGAAACCTTAATTATCCCCATTATTATTCAATTACTAATTAAGTCCCCCTGACCCTAAACCCTAACCTACTTATGAAGTCCCCCTGACCCTCCGAGTAGTAAGTAAAACACCACAGCTGTGCCTGCGTAAGCCCGAAGCAAAGCCTTTGGGTCCTCATGTCGAGCCGCCTGGGTTTAGGGTTCAGGGATTAGGGTTTAGGGTTTAGGGAGCAGGGATTAGGGTTTAAGGTTTCGGGATGAGGCCTTAAGGTGCAGGGATTAGGGTTTAGGGAAGAAGGTTTAGGGTTTCGCAGGTTTCCCAGGTTTTAGGCTTCCCCAACTTGCCCTAAGAGTCTAGGTAGATAAACGTTAGGGATCTAGATGCCAAAAACCATTCAGATCATTGTATTGCGACCTCGCACCCAATTATTTGCTTGGACTCTCTCCTCCCCAGACCCTATGACAGACTCTCGCAATGCCCAGACAATAATCTCCAATCCCAAGCCCTCACCCTCAAAACCCGAAACCTTGGTAATAATCCCAAGCATGGAGCCCATAACTTTTATGCCCAGAGGAAATGTTGCACTAAAGTACCCTTTATAGCACCATGATGGTAACGACCATACTTCGAGGATCCTACATGGTGGTAAATTCCTCCTGCATCCAATCCCTTGAGCAACCCCACCTTCCACTACAACCACCAACCCTTAATAATGAATACCCTGTGGCTCTAAGGCGATAAATGGTACAAACCCTAAACCCTAAACTCCTAAAACCCTAAACTTGGGCCCTTACGTCTATAAATAATACCTGCATGAAGCCTTAGGGGTAGGGATGCTACCTCCTTTACTCTCATCCCCAATGACCAGGCCCCAAAAAGTTCAAACTTTATTGTAGGGACCAAAAAGGAAGCCCAAAAAGTTTGAAGTTCTTTTAAGGCTAAGTAAGTTTATATGGTGGTACTACATTCGGAATATTTGCTGTTGGGGTGGCGGGGTTTACTTATTGGGGGCAATGTACTGTATTGTTACAGGGCGGGGTTCTGTTTCTAGGGCAAGTGGTCCCCGTCTACTTCCTTTTCCCTTGCATACTCGCAGCTTCCTTGCCATTCTCCAGCTGTTGGCCTAATTCAATCCTTCTATACTGACCCTGTGTACCCCAAACACCCGACCCCTAAACCCTAAACGCTGTAAACCCTAAACCCCATAACATCTAGTCCTCATATACTCCTATATACCCCTAATGCCCCAACACTACACCTACACCATAACCTCCACCCTACACAAGCCAATATCACCTACGTTCTCCTTATATACCCCCTAACCCTAAAGCCCTAAACCCCTAAATCCCAAACCCTTAAACCTAAACCCTAAACCCTTAACCCTAAACCCCAAACCCTAAACCCAGAGTATACGGAATGGCCTCGGCCGCTCGGTGCCAGGCCGCCTCGCCGGCTTCCACTGCTTCCAGAATCTTACCTTAGGGTTTAGGATTCAGGATTTGGAGTTTGGGGTTTGGGATTTAGGGTTTAAGGCTTAGGATTTAAGGTTTAGGGTTTAGGATTTAGGGCTCAGGGTTTAGGATTTAGGGTTTAGGGTTTAGGGTGCAGAGCTTAGGATTTAGGGTTTGGGCCTTAGGATTTAGAGTTTAGTTTAGGGTTCAAATGAGCTACATGTAAGATCATGTAAGGGTTTAGGGTGTAGAGTTTAGGGTTTGGATATACGGTCGGACTTTCCTTGTGTGATTGATGGACATGGGTTCTTGACAGGGAATATATAGATATGTATCGATTTATTCATTTATTTACACACACCTATATGTATACATAATGACTACACTAAACTACTTGAGTGACTATAGCTCAGACTGGGTTGCTGTTAAGGCAACCGTTAAGGCACGTAAATCTTGTTACGATGATGAGGAAACGCAATCATTTACTATAGACGCACACGCAATATGTTAACTTAAGCCTTAAACCTTAAGTCCCAAATACCAATAGTACGGTAGCTTGATTTTAGTTCCTTAACAGCAACCAAGCAGATGACATTAGAGGGGTTGGAGCAATCCCAATGCCTTACGCAAATTGAGCCCCAACCTGAACATTGAAGCACTCAAAACCATCTATCCTAGAGGATAAACCCTAAAGCCCTAAACCCTAAACCTTAAACCCTAAACGACTGAACCCTAAAGCCTCAACCGTAAGCGGTGAACCCTAAGCCCCTAAACCCTAAACCCTACATACTACAACTTAAGCCTTAAGCCCCGAAACCTTAAGCTCCTTCCAAAGGCTTGTTGTTGCGAGCCGGGAACACCTCCAAAAGGATCATCCGCAAAGTTTAGGCCCAGGATTTTGGATTTATATGGGGGTTCCAGAAAATGAGGGGGCCCTGTTTGGGAGTCTCTGCAAAGATGATTATTGATATTTTTGGGTTCTTTATTGCGGGTCCCCCATTTTTCAGGAAACCATATGAGGCTGAAGTTGACAAGACATGCTCCGGAGATGACCTAGAGACCCACAAAATTAGGGTTTACCTTAGACCCCAAAGACCTTCAGTTTTGGGACCATATAATATAATTCTTTATACGAAATCCTAAAACTGAAGGTCTTTGGGGTCTAAGGTAGGGTTTAGGGTGTGAGAAACCCAAACCCAAACCCGAAACCCTAAACCCCTAAACCCTAAACCCTAAACCCCTAAACCCTAAACCCTAAACCCCTAAACCCTAAACCAGGCCCATTTTTATTGAAGGAAAGCCACCAAAGTACCGCTCCACCCCGTCGGACGGCGCGCTGGCCACATTCAAGGAAGCGAGAACCTCGCACAGGCACCAAAATAAAAAAATGGGGTTTGGGCCCGGTTTAGGGTTTAGGGTTTTAGGGCTTGGGTTTTAGGGGACGGCTCAGGGCCTGAGTAATGGAAAGAAAATAGAAAATACTAATGGAGACTCACATGGAAAGGAATTGGAAAATGAGATGGAAGCTGGGTTTGTGATATGTAGTGGGCAGCTTATTATATGCACGGACGACTATGAAGTAAATTCCTCAGACTCCGATTTGAATCTCGCATGAGGCGAGGGGTTTTGGAGGACTCTATGGGGTCAGGGTGCGCTGTCTAGACTTAACAGAATCTAGGTTCCCCAGTAATCCCTTAATCCCGTAATAATAAGGGTACCCTGTTTCCTACTATTCAGCTTTAATAAGGAGACCCCCAAATAAAAAGGGTAAAAGGGTACTACTAGGTATCTAGGAATTGAGCCGGGCTGATTCAGGATCTAGAATTTAGGGTTTCGAGGTGTACGCTTTAGGGGTCACTTTCCACCGCGCAGATCTTTGAGGCTTTCAAAAATCGATCTCTAAGCATCCACTTGCCTGGTGCATGTGTTATCACCAAGCCTTCTTCCTCTTTCTCCTGCAGACCACTCAAAACCCTGAACAGCCCACGTGAGATATAAATCCACCTATACGCCTGCACACACTCACCTAAGCCTGTACTAACAAAAATGCTACTTCGCATGAACACCCTAGTGGGCTTCTCAGACTAGGGATACCCTTAGGAAACTTGGGGACATAGCGGGATCACAAAGAGGATTCTCGGGGGCCTTCCTTAAAAGGATAGTTTCTATAAATGGGGGAAGCGCAATATAGACCCCAACATGCTATAGTCCTTATTGCGGGGATCCCCCCAAAAGGCAGCCCTCAATCTGGGACACCCTTACATGGATCATATGGGTCTATGCGGCTAGTAATGAGAAGCTCCCACATGTCCAAAAATCCAGGCGCAACAGCACGGCCGAAGTGAGCGAACGCAACGGTGAGATCGCAGTCGTCCTCAACCCACAGCTTGGAAACATCAGTCACCCTTCTTTGAGTTTAGGGTTTGGGACTTGGGGTTCTGCGAGTGGAGTTTAGGATCTACGTTAAGGTTTGGAAGGCTTGGGGTTCAGTTGTTGTTGTTTAGGGTTTGGGAATTTGGTGTCTAGCGGTTCTTCTTCTGCCTCTCCTATCCGTAGATTGACTGGGCAGTCGCTAGCCCTAAGGGCTGCTCACATGTGAGCCATAGTCTAAACGCCTAGGATCCGTCTAATGACCCCTATACTAGTCCCCTCTAAATCCCTGAGCAACCCCGCTTTACGAGTTTAGACCCTATACCCCAAACCCTAGATGATCCCTCTTTTATCCCCGCTTTAAGGGGTTTAGACTCTAGCTCACGTATGAACGGCCTCGCGACTTCACTGTCATGCCAAATTGTCAGCCTAGGTCGGCATATAGGCGGGGGGGGTTAGGGTTTAGGGCTTAGGATTTTAGATGTTCGGGCTTTTAGGGCCTTTAGGGTTTAAGGCTTAGGATTTGATGTTTTTGGAATTAGGGCCTTTAGTGTTTAGTGGGGGTGAAAACGTACGTGTCTCTTCTTCCGGGTCCCTATGATGCAGATGAATGCCGCAATAGTTTTAGGTTTGGGGGTTGGCAAGTACATGCCCCCGTTTCTTTTAGGCATGTGTGCATATTCTGGACCCTGAACCCTTACCTCTAACCTTCGGCAAGCCGGACCCTGCGCACTGCAAATGATGACACTAAACTCTAAGCGCCAAACTGCACTCCTCGCAGCTTAGACCGCCCTACCCCCAAACCCTATAGACCCTGACCTGTACACCTACACCCTGGACCCTAAAAACCTTACCCCATAAACCCTACAATCCCTTACCACCAAAAACACTATAAACCCTTTAAGCCATAAACGCCAAAAATCCTAGAAACCCTGTGAACTCAATAAACCTTGTAACCCTACAAACGCTATAAACTCTACAACCTTCTAACCTATAAGCTCTAAGGAGGTCCTCCATGCCGTGCCAGTCCTGGCAGAAGGCTTGGGATCCCCCCAACTGGGGGTTTAGGGTTTAAGGTTTGGGGTTTAGGGTTTGGAGTTATGCGGTTTAGGGTTTAAGGGTTTAGGGTTCTGGGCTTTAGGGCTTAGGGTTTAATAGTTTAGGGTTCAGGGTTCAGGGTTAGGGACTATTCGCCTGATATAGGGCCATATGAACACACAGGGATCGATAGGGACGTAGAAGGTTTAGGGTTTCGAGTACATACTCCCAAACTCCAAACCCACATGAAACCCCCCAACCCTACCAAGCCTGCTAAATCCTAAACCCTAAACCCTAGAGCCTAAGCCCAAAGTCCTAAACCCCAAACCCTAAATCCTAAACCCCGAACCCTTAACCTTGCGTGGCCAAGGTTGAGTTCCAAATGTGTTGGAGCCGGGTAGGCCTGGGTTCAGGGTTTATGGCTTCTCCAAGGTTTATGGTTTAGGGACT
Source organism: Symbiodinium pilosum (assembly GCA_905231905.1). NCBI lineage: Eukaryota > Dinophyceae > Suessiales > Symbiodiniaceae > Symbiodinium > Symbiodinium pilosum. The sequence continues at coordinate 14,499 of CAJNIZ010024803.1, forward strand.
AAAGAAAGTAAAATGGGAACCCCAAACAGGGAACCCCAAGAATGTAGTAGGAGTACAAAAGGAATACAAGGATTCTGGTAGGTACATGGCTATTATATTCCTACTAAGTCGTTGGGTTCTCTGTTTTGGGGTTCCTGTCAAACTCGTTTAACAACTTTTGGGCTGGGCCTCAGGGTTCAGAACTTCTCTCGTGACCAAAAGCTAGGTTCTAAACAGGTACATGGGGTATACTAAGGCCCCAAAAGAAGTATAAACTATACACTCACATGGACCCTTCGGGTGATATTCCTGCATGATGTCAACGCAGGAGGATATGAAACACGCTTCCGAGGGCAAGGTGACATGACGCCGGCAAGCCAACACAACACCATGTTTCAAGCCCTACCTAGACCCTCCAATGTAGTTCCTTTTCGAGTTTGGTATGTTTTCGTTGGTTAAGATTCTTATAAGGACTACCTAAAAAGCACTACATTGGAGGGTCTAGGTAAACCATAAACCCTAACCCTAAATGTAGAATAACTGGCTGTAGCAGCAGGGAATGGAGCAAGAGTAGTCGGGGGGATGAGAAGGGCCACAACAAGGAAGAATCTCCGTCTCACCCCTTGAGGAACCCTCTCTAAACCAAAAGATAGAACTCTGCCCTACTCTGCCCTACGTCATGCTTAAACGTAACTAACGCCAGAGGAGGTATGTTAAAAACGATTCACAACTCTCCTCCCCGAACCCTAAAGCTAAGCGAACCCGGACTGTCTTCAAACGCGTCATCTATGGGTATACAAGGCTCATACACGAATTAGACCATTTTTCGAGCCAGTCTTGGAGACAAATCTAAACTGTTTAAGCTGAACTCCATTTAGGATTACACAGCTATCATCTGAAATGTTGCCCAATATCCCTAAACCCTTAAACCGTTGCTTTGGCGTTTGGGATTTCCAAGTCTACACCAGCAGTCAACCCTTCCCATGGTCCCAATACATGGTTTGGGCGTTTCTGGATTTAGGGTTTAGGGTTCAGGCCTTAGGGTTTAGGGATTTGGCTTTAGGGATTAGGGTTTAGGGTTTAGGGGGTTGTGGGTTGTGGGGCTGGGCGTGTCCTTGAGGATCTTTGGAACGTATACTGGACAGGCAATTGCAAAGGTTTATTGCTTGCTTGGAGGCCGCTTCACATCGTAAATCGCGAGTCATTGTAGACGTTGTAGACTTCTACAGTCATCCACCCCACATCTGCTTTTGAGCTCTCCGGCCCCCAAGCCCTGAACTCCATGAATGGTAGGGTTTTTACTTATGGTCCCCAAATGGGACACCAAGTATGTATTTGATAGACACACACACATTACATATGTATATATATGTGTGTACATAAACAACTAGATAAACGAATAGATTCATACATATCTAGATATATACATACATATCTCCACCCATTTTCCCTAAGGCACCCATGTACACTCAACAACGACAACAAAAACCTGCTTCATTTCCTCTTCTAGGCACTCAGGCCGGATTTGCCCAGAAAAACCTTCGGCCAAGCGGCCACGCCTCCGGACGCTTGGGCTGCAGGGAAATGGGCCACTGCTTCCTCTGCCCGGGTCCTGGGATTATAGTTTGCAAGGCCACGATTATGAGCTAGGTAGCCGCAGCATCTGCTGACTACTTGAGGATGTCCGTGGGTATAGTCCACCTTAAGTAGATAGAATGTGGGGTATATGAGGATCTGACCATAAGATATTCAAAGCCATATTCTATCTACTTCAGGGGAGACTATAACTCCACTATATACCGTATTATAATATAGTAGCTTTCATGTTCTTTTCCATTAGCCCTATATAACCCCAAAAATGTGTTTAAGAAATATACCCCATATTCTATCCACTTAAGGGACCTATAACTCATGGCAATAAGCCCCTTCTAAACTTCCATGTGGCCATGGCCCAGGGTTCCATTCTGATCCTGCATGTCTGCGTGAACAGCAATGGAACATGCATCATGTCGACTAGGGCGTTGGAGGTATAGTGTTATAGGGTTTAGGGTTTAGAGTTGTGGTTTAGGGTTTGGGGGTATAATGCTGTAGTATAATCACAAACTGGTCACCCCCATAAGGCTATAAGTATTCTCTGCTTACTTCATCTAGAGTGCTGTACTCTCCCCCAGATTCCTCTAAACAATCATAAGGTCACTTGCTGGGATGCATAATTTGGGCCAGGGGAAGGCGCAAGATGTTCTTAAATAACTAATAACATCTCTACTAAGCCCCATGCATAATCCCCCCCCTCCCGCCCCCCCGAAAGAACTAGCTTTTCGCAAAGCGAGTTGCAGAATTCTTGCCAGGGTTGCCAGTGCATCCTCCTCAGTTCGGGAAAGATGTTTAAGGCCAGCCCAGAGGGTCCAATGGATTACCGCGATAGTATCTGCTTGGGGCTCAAACGGATTCCTAAAAACGCGCATTGGGGCCTAGTACTTGGAGAATAAGGTTGGGGTTAAGATACAGGGTACCTAGAGACCTAGCGCCCTCCGAACCTGCGCAAGAGTTGCATGCATACTCTTAGTTGGGAGCTCAAACCAACTATTCCAGGCATGTGGGTGGCCCAGGCAACATTTGCAAAAGTTTGGAGGAAAAGAAGCAGTGTACGGGGTCGGCACCGAAGGCCATCTGGACAACAAGGACTGGGGTTCCGTTGGGGGTGCAAGAGGTTTTGGATGTAGAGTGAAGCTTTCAGCGCGTTATTATAAGTATGTATCTTAGGTAGACCCCACCCTGTAATAGTGGTAAAATAACCTATAAGAGGGCCCCAACATAATTTCCATTATCCATCCACTATTACTGGGTGGGGAGGTCCGCCTAAACCCTGAGCCCTTACAAGCCCCAAACCCTCAACCCTGACCTATATCCTACTTAATGGTATCAAAAACGTCAAGCACTCCCTTGGCCCGTAGATCGGTATTGGGTCTCGAATGTAGGCAATCTCCACACGTTCTTTTGCTGCGCCTCACTGTGGACACTACCCGAACCCCAGGCATCCAAATAGCCCAGTGTAGGTAATAGTTACAGACTTTAGGGTCCCATGTAGGTATCATTTGTATACTTGGATCCCTAGAGAAAGATGCTTCCTCATCGTGAAGAATGTACGAGGAATAGGGCTAAGAGACTACCGGACCTTTCCTAAACCCTAAAACCCTAACAAGGCATTTCCAGCAACCCGTCAGGGGACACTAAACCTCCTTCAAGATTTGGCTGGGCTGTCTGTTGCGTCAGGTAAACACCCAACTTTACTTGCATTGCCTTCCACGCAGTGTGCACATGCGCATGACCCTAAACCATACCTGTCCAATTACCGAACACGAGCAAACCTGATAGCGTCAGCATGTGAGACCTGGACAGGTCCTGGCCAAAACGTCGCCCTTTAAAGGGACCTAGGGTTTCCATTTCATTTTCCATGTTCTTTTCCATTTGATTCTCCATTATCGTAGGTTCCATTTAATTTTCCATTAATCCCTAAGCCGTTCCAGCACAAACTAGTTCGAGGCTCAGCCGATCACAATCCTGAAGCCGTAACACAGGACTATGCGACTTGCGCATGATCCTCGCACATCATATGGGTGTTTCTCAACATAAGCCCAATAATAATCCCTAATTAGAGCCCCCTTATCCCCTTGTAAGCCTGTACATCCTTCGGGCAGCAATGTTTTGAGAAACTCCCATGTGAGTAGCGCTTGCTTTGGTGTTTTCACCCAGTAAGATTATGTTCTTTATCTAGCATACTATACCCAAAAGGAGGATGCAATCTTACTCTATATTGGGTTTGGGTACCCTAGTATTCCCAAACAAAATACTACTCATAGAGGAATCTGTGCGTCTACCCTAAACCCTAAATCCTAAACCCTAAATTCTAAACCCTAACCCTAAGGCTGGGTTACGGGCCGTGACATGCTCAAGACCATCATCGAAGAGCATTCGGGTTGCTGTCAACACATCACCAGTCTGCACCTGCAGTCAATGGTTTTAGGGTTTAGGGGTTTAGGGTTCAGGGTCTAGGAGTCAATGGGTTGAGGGTTTAGGAATGTTCTGCTGAACATCCCAGGTCTAAAGATTTGCTGTATTTTCCTACTGCAAAATCGTTTGTACATGACTTTCTGAACGAATATCTAGGGGGACTTATACGCTCAGATGCCCAATAAGTGAGTCTTAGGATCCTGCTGATGGTGGTTGGGCGCTAGTTTTGGTTCAATATGTGTTCCTAGGGCAGGGGACATGCCGGAAAGTATGCAAGCAAGTGCAGTCTGCCTAGGCTTTGCGCGCGCATGCTTGACGCTGATGATAGGATGGGGATGGACTGAGGCTCGAGCGTACTCTACTGCAAGTGGACCCAGGGCATGTTGCGGAACAATGGCTGACAATCTCTTGGCCGTGGCGAGAGTTTGCAAGAAACATGTGCACCACTTGAGCAGTAATTATACGCCCACCCTTCGAGTGGGGGTAATGAATGGATGGGGTCCTCTAACTGTCATTCCCGAGATGACATTCATAAACTGTACCTGTGTGGAGGCATGAACGTTGCTTCACAATCTAGCATCTTGGCGTGATTTTGTTCACATAAGCCCACACCTGCTCCAAATTATCCCCAGTCATGTGTAAAGTGTAAAGGCTGATGGGCCGATATGTAGTTAGGGTTATGAGACGTTAGGAGCTGAGTAACGATCGCTATAGTTGCTTGCAATCTTATTTGGGGAACTATTAACCTTACCTTCAACTACTCATTGAAATCCCAGTGCGCAGTCTACCATCATTCGCATCATCTGAACTCAGTCGTGCCTTCCGCTGTTGCCTTCAAGCTTGAGATCCCCAGCCCCGTACCTAGACCCTCCTCCTACCCTCTAGTGTACCCAAATAGTCACTATTAGGGACCATACACCCCAATTTGGGGGTATAAGGAGACTCCTGGCCATAAAGCCTAAAGCCTAAACCCTAAACCCTGAACCCCTAGACCCTACACCTTAAACCCTGAACCCAAAACCCAAACCCATACACCCCTATTAGAGTGGCTACAAGGAGGCTCACCCTAGATGAGGGCCCGGCCGCGCCACCACAGATGCCTTTGCTCCAGACGTGTGGGAAGTCTGGCCTGGCCCGAACCTGGATCAAATTTTCCATGTGCTGCTTAGTTAGGACTGGGTTTAGGGGTTTAGGGTTTAAGGTTTAGGGCTTGGGCCTTAGGATTTAAGGTATTTTTGTGCAGCTCCTTTTTCCGGTTTAAGGTTTAGGGTTTGGGGTTTTGGGTTGAGGGTTTCTAAAGGCTTAGGCTCAGGGTTGACAGGGGTGTGGGGATCTGGCAAATGAGGGCTTAGGGTCTAGCTGCAGGGGTTCGTGTATTCTTAACTAAATAGTTTGGTTTGCAGCCCGTCTAACTGGACCCCCAGAGTATTTTTGACAGGGGTGCTACTGCCAGGTGGGGGGGGGTGGCTGTGTGGGTTTCAGGGTCGTTCAGGGCTTTCAGATTGTCTACAGCGTACGCGTATGAGTACTTACTGGTGGGTGGCAAGTCGGGAATGTGACTAGTATATAGGGAGTCTTCTTGAAGCTTGTATAGAGCTACTTGGAATTCACGCCCCCAATCCCTATACCACCAGGAAACCAGTATCATCTAGGCGGTAGCCCACATTGACAAGCTTCCCTTCAACCAGCCCTGCAAACGAGCCGTATGCTTTTCCTTACGGGACCTGCTAGGGAATTCTAGGGTCTGATAACCTATATTGCACGATGGAGGTACTTTCCATGGCTCAACCCTGAACCCTTAACCCGAAACAACCTGTTGGAACACGTCCGGAGACAGGAGGAACTTTGGGAACCTAGCCCGAAGGACGCAGAGATACTAGGGAATAAGGGAGTATTGTCACCGTAAAAAATCGCGAAAAATGTGTTATATACCCTGTTCCCTACTGGCTTATGAAGTCTTTTCAACGAGAACTGCTTCGGGTTTAGGGCAACCCTCGCAGCCCGCTGCACAAGACTCGGCTTGAAATAACGTGCGCGAAGAAAGCATAACTCTTCTCAGGTTCATTTGAGCATGCAAGATCTCGGCGGGCTTCAGTCAGTAGTACGCATAGACTCGGGGTTCGAGTTTAGATTGCATAGAGTCTATCATCAGGGGTGGGGAAGTAAGGAGCTGTGTAAGGTGTTGAGTATGAAGCTTCTGATTAGAAGTCTGAGATTTGCAGGCTTGCAGTCAAGACTGAGACTGCCGCAGTGTCGATGATCTCACCCATTATCCTTGGCTGCGATTGAGCATAGCGTTTTAGGGGCAGAACCATGTACCATGGAATCCTGGTCATTCCATGCAACAACCCGTCATATGCTAAAGAGGCCCCCTCCGCTGGGCCAATGGAGAATGCACTTTTAATCTATGACATAAACTATGGTTCCGTATCTACAACAAAAAGGATTTACTCACTTCAGGCACCTTGAAACATCTCACGATTCTCCAGACTTAAGTTAGCGCAAGGGCTAGTGTTCGCATAATTCTGTGCCCTAAGCCCTAAGCCTTAAATCCTAAACCCTAAACCTTAAACCTTGAATCCGATGTCCTAAGCCCTAAGCACAAGCAAGCCATAAGCGTTATGGTTTCAAAACACCATGCGACTGAAAATCGGCAGCTTGTTGATCGGCAGAGTGATTAACCCCCAAAACTAGATCCGTGCTTTCTATAAGTAAGGGGCCCCGATATGGAACCCAACATGATTATCGGGACTTGCAAGTTTGGGCCCCTGGAAGAACCCCTAGATCAAACATACAAGCAAACTTCTCCAGTGCCGTGGAACACTGGAAGGAACTTCCTAGACATTCCTGAAGACATTCTCAAGGAGAGGGGTTGTAATATGTCAGGGTTTACTTTGCGCCCCCCGCTATGTATGGTAACCGCCGTATAAAGACGCAAACAAAAAAGACACATGTGGCATGGCATCATGCTGTGGCATTTCTAAAAGGTTGCATCCCATACTGAAACAAACTGTTCCAAATTGAGCCGGGCATCTGAAAGAGTGGCCATCCAGACAGAATTGTAAGCATGAAGGGTATCCGTGTGGTATACTGCCTGGGAGCTTTCATTGACCCCTCACAAATAGCTGCTTTCCGTGTTCTACTGCCCCGGGAGGCTCGTTTAAGGTCTTGCTTGGGTGGGCGATGAAGCTCATTGCAGCAGGGCTTGATTTGTAGGTTTGCTTAGAATTTCTCTAGGCAAGGGCCAGTAAGAGTGCTCCAAATCCAGGGCTCCGAACCCTAAACCCTAACTCCTAAACCCTAAGCCCATAGCCTATTTCAGGGGTTAGGAATTTAGGATTTAGGGGTTCAGGGTTAAGGGATGTAGGGCTTATAAGGTTTAGGATTTAGGGGGTGTAGGGTTTAAGCACCTACCATGCGTGCTGCAGGCAGCCCTGACAGCTCCAGCCATCACAAACCAAACGGGAGCTTTTCAAAAGGCAATGGAGATGTGGGGATTGGAAACGGGCTATGGGGTCCTTATTCTGATTATCTAGGAACTACCTAAACCGGGTTGGCCCCTAAAACCGTCTAAAATTGTTGTTCGTATATGAGGCCCCCTATTAAAGCCATTACGGCCAAACATGAAATATCTCAGGGGCGCACCCAGTAGAAGATGAAACTGCATCAGGAGCACTTCTAATCTACATGCTGTCCCGGCCTGAGAAAGCCTCCAAACATGACCTCTTACTGTTGATACTTCCAACCCCGCACGACCCTGGATACCCTTGTATAGCCTGAGAATTCCTGTAGTTCCGTATAATACAGTTATGCAGGATTTGTCGTATCCACCGCAGGGGTAGGAAGAATTCTCTGAAATGAGGCTCCCTGAGCCGTGAACCCGCGCTACCAGAGCTGGTGAATGGATTTTAGGTGTCAATTTCTCTTCGCCCCGCTTCCCTGAAAAAACATTGTCCTGCACTCTAAAAGTTTGCCCTAGTCAGCAAACTCAAGTAATCAAGTCCTCCGGCACCCTGCGCGGAGACTCTCAGCCCTGGAACCCTACACCGTGGACCCCCAAACCCTGGAACCCTAACACCCGAAACCCTGAAATCCTGAACTCTGGAACCCTAAGGACCCTGAAACCCCAAAGCCTATAGAACCCTAAACCCAGAAAGCCAAAGCTCTGGAACACTACACCGTAAAACCATGAAACCTGAAAGCTAGCCATAAGTTCCTCTGCCAGGCTTGCAGTCAGACTGCGCATAGTGCGCCTGGTTTTTCGGTTGGGATACATCTGCGACTTTCTCAAACCCTAGAGTTTAGGGTTTACCCTCAGGCTAACTTGCAGATAGGTGGGGACTATTAAAAACAAGAAAGGTTCTTCTCAATTAGCAGTTGTTCGAGGGGTGTTTTGACAAACTCATATGTTAGTCATGGCGTAAGCGCATGGAACGCCCACAGCTCCTCAGTTCCACGCGCCTTAGACTTAGCTTGGCGAAGCCCTGACGCACCGAAACGCTTTCGATTTCTGAAGTCACAAAGCTGCGGATTGAGGCTCTCCAGGGAAAAAAACTGGCAAAGGATACTGCCAAAATACATTCTAAACCCCATGGGTTGGGACAAAGCAAAAAGCTAGGTCCAATGTCTCCAGAGCTATAACCTGGGACGGAGTTGAGGCGGCTACAGCCGCTAGATAGATAAACTGGAAATCAACATACATGTCCTCATACCTGACTAGTTGCTGTCAAGTACTCAGATTTGCGATGCTTGCACTGATGTCGTCAAGGCAAATTTCTCAGCGTTTGTTGTGCCAATGGGTTAGGCTCAATGACTCCAAGGCCTCAGTTAGTAACTCAGCATGAGCCCTACACACAACGCACTAGATCCCATGCACAGATCTCCAAGAGCACCAGTAAGGCAGTAGGACGGATTCCATCTAGCACTCGCTGAATTGATCTCCATAGCATTCATGGAGACCTGGACACTACACAAAACTAAACTGTGCACCCGCCTAGCCCGAACCAGGTATTGGTTGTCAGGGCTTCAGTGCATACTATGCCAAGCTAAGTAAAGAATTATAAGTATAAGGGGATACTTTCACCAACAACTATTCATGCTTCTACGTTACCCGTGTGGTTACTCTTAAAAGACACCCCGCGATCCCATCCCCAAGCCCTCAAACACGCGTACATACATCCTAGAACCTTCAATCTCATTCCCAAAGCCCTAGTCCAAGCCCTATAAACCCCTAGGGTATGCCTCCATAACCTACGGGTCCAAGGACCCAAATAATAGGGTTTCGGGGTCCAGATACTATAGTATTAATGATAGTTGGGCCCCAAAACTCCATTATTTGGGTCCTTGGACCCTGAGGGTAAGCCATGAAAGACCCTACAACACTTTACCTTGCTCGTTGAAAAACTACAACGTTTGCCCTGCCCTGGCAGGGACCTCGAAGACTTCGGCCAGCGCGACAGGATCGAAGGAGTCGATTCGGCGGTCCACGTCCTCCCCATGGGTTTACGCAGGGTCTGCCCCCACCCATTAGTCCAAAATAGGGGCCATATTAAAGATGGCTCTATATAAGTATGTTATGAATGTTATCCAACTGTTTGTGCGCGGGGGCAGTACCCAAGGTTTATGGACTTCAGACTTTAGGGTGCAGGGTTTGTAGGATCCTAGGGCTCAGTTTAGAGGCCGAAGGATCTTATGGTTCAGGAAATGGTTAAAGGGACTCTACTGGGAACCCCAAACAGGGAAGCCCAAGAATATACTAGGTATATAATAGGAATATACCTACCAGGGTCCTTATATTCCATTATATTCCTGCTATATTCTTGGGGTTCCCTATTTGGGGTTCCCAGTAGAGTCCCTTTAATGGTCGTTTCCGTTAAAGGGGGGTACCATGACAGAGCACAAAATGCTATGATCCCTAGTGTTTCGGGAACCCCATTCTGGGGTTTTGGGATTTACAGCGCTTGTGGTTGTCTTGTGAAAATCCAAGTTTAGTGCTTGGGATGTTGGAGTTTGGGTTGGTTTTCGGTTTAGGGATTAGGGGTTTAGCGTTTACGGGGGTACTTGAGCGGGTGTTTACAAGCAGCTGATCTACATGTGCCTGAAGCATGGTCTGTTCGCAGCGAACCCGATCCTCTGAACCCTAAACACAATCGTTTATTTACAGTGCCGACATTCCTTCGGGTTTAGGGTTTGGGGTTTAGGGCCCACTCTTCAGCTAAACTTTGAAACCCTGCTGGGAGCAGTCCGTTAGGTGTACCGTTTGCAGACCGAGCGGGCAAAAGTCCACATCCTCGCATGGACTGCGCAGGCTTGCGGTATGTAGGGGTACCCTTCGCTGGGAGATAGTAGTTTCCAAAGATATATGGGGATATATAGGGCCTATATGGATTAGGGTCTAGGGTTCAAGCTTTCCTAAAACTACGGGTATTTTTGGAATTGAAGCTCTGTATACTGAGGATTAAAATGTTTTGGGGTGTTTATTGGGGTCCCCCTAGCTACAGAAACTACCCTCTAGCATGCGTCCCCCTACCAGGTCACAGAAAAATGGGCGGAAACGTGGCATGAATCATCGGATTTAGATGTTCTAACCGTGGGGCTCTAACTATATAAATAATACCTACATTGGGCCCTAAACCCCACACATAGTACCTACATGGAGTCTTAGGGGAAGGCTGTGGACTTTGCCGCATGTCCTGAGGGCTGACTACTAAATGCGGGGGCTTGCAGCTGGCAACCTAACGAAGTAGCGCCTCAAAGATTCCCAAACCCTAAACCTTGGGTACTGCCCCCACCCAGTAACATATAATATTTATTATCCAACTGTTAGTGACGGGGGCAGTACCCAACCTAAACCCTATAAACCCAAAACCCCTAAACCCAAAACCCCTAAACCCCTAAACCCTAAACCCTAAACCCTGGAGCATTGTTGAGGACCATTAAGGCACCATTAGGGCAGATTGTGGCAGTCCCATGACTGCAACCTTAGGACAGAAAGTTATGAGGCACTACCCGAAGCCAGCTCACACACTCCCAGCGAGCACGAGCAAGCTAAAAGGCACTCCTCTTTCCCAAAGGGTCCATGTAGGTATATAGTATATACTTCGGGCCCAAAGGGGTTCCCATATTATACCTTCCTTAAGGGCCAGGTATATACCATATGGCTACATGGACCCTTTGGGTTTGAGACTGGCAGGCGTTGTGTTTAGGCAACGCGGACTCTATATTCATCTGTACCATATAGAGTAAACTCCTAGTTTCCCTCTAGAAATGACCCCTATAGTAGTCTCCTATAAACCCCTTTTATCTAGCCTCCTCTAGGGAGTTTTCACTATGTTTCGAGAAAGCCCCGGAGCTGACAAACACAAAACATCCAGGACGTTAGCTACAGATCATAGGTTGAAGCACAGGCCCCAAGGACAAATATGGTAATTTCTATGAATAGGGGGACCCCAATATAGAGACCCAAAAGGTACCCTTTATTTATTTGTACATCAGTTTTAGAAAGGTACAGAACAACAAATACATCATCCTCTGTAGCTAAAAGAAAGACGATCCCTGTGAAGCATCTGGGAGGCAAAACGTTTGGTTGCGGTCAGGCAGCGTTGGCAACGTACACCCGAGCCACCCATATCCTGCTGTATTGGCGGCTGGTGGCTCACGAAGCTGTAAGGCTTTGCGATTAGTTGGCGGTACCGTAAATGGAAGCTAAATAGATCCTGCATTCGACCTGAAACTCGCGAATCAACAAACCCAAATAAAGCCCCAAACCTTTCACTCCATTCTTTACCTTACTGGGGGTAAGTAGGGAATAAGGGGATATCTTTTATAGGGAATATCTTCCCTTATTTTCCATACTACTAAGAAACAATAAGATACGGGTTCGGGATTCAGGGTCTGCGGTTAGCTTTGAGGTGAAGCCATGTACGTCACGGCTTCAGAAATCAGGGCGCCGGAGTTTTGGTGCCACGCTTGGCTATGAGGATACTTCCATGCTTTGTTTATATAAGTGCTCCATTTGGGGGGTGGCTCCCAAAAAGACTGGGGCACCGCGGGATGTGTAATTGCATACGATATATGGGAAGGCTGTAATTTAGCGGAAATATTGTGCATGGCTTATGGACAAAGGATGTAGCCTGCTCGAGGGATTGAGTCTCAAAGTGTTCTGGCACGATCAGTTTGAAGCTTTCGGCTCATCCGGATTACTCACCAGCCTTGAAGACTGGTGTAAGACCCGAACCCCCAAACCCTAAAATGCCAACCCTACAACCCTGAACCCGGAACCCTAAATCCACACCGCCCCAAACCGTGCTCTCACTGACGTGCTGGGTTCCTCAGTAACCCCACTAATACGAAGGGTAACCTTTTTCCTACTTTTCAGTTTCAATAAGGAGGCCCCAAAATAAAAAGGGAAAAGGAGTACTACTGGGGTACCTAGGTTAGGTTTGTGGGTTTTGGGTTGAAGGGACTTAATAAGTAGGTTAAAAAGCCCTCTATCCCACATAGTAACCCTGGTTATCCCTAGTATTAGGGGTACCTAGCGTGTCCTTCACCAACTCCAGGCTCTACCAAAACCACTCTCGCCCGCAGCCCTTCCCCGAGCCATGCAGACCGTGAAACAATGAGCCCCGCACCCCAAAACTCTACGTGGCACTTAGGACCCCTGGTTTAGGGTTAATGGAAAAGAACATGGAAAGTACTATATTATAGGGTTATATAGGGTTTATGTAGGGGTTTAGGGTTTAGGAGTTAGGGTTTAAAGCACTTAGAACCCCTACTAAGGGTTAACCCTTAGGTACATATGATAGGAATAGAAGGGAGGCTCCAAGGGTTAAGGGTCCAAGGTCCGAGCTAAGTCCCAAGCAGAACTCTGAACCCTAATCACATAAAGCAGGCAGCACAATGGCCCGAAAGATCCACAAAGCTGCCCAATGGCGGATCATTTGACTTTTGGGGTGGATTTAGGTAACAACAACCTTCACTGGACTCCCAAATACCTATAGTCATGCCCTAAACCCGCATAATAATGGGCATATGGGCTATTATTATGGGTAGTTGGGAGATCCCCTAAACCCTAAACACTGATCTCCAAACCCTAAACCCTTACTGGCCTCCACTCAAAAGCCGCATCTTCGGAGGCAAAAATCCGTCGCCGGGCCGGCGCTTGGCTGGCAAAGAAGTGGAGCTCAGCCTCTCAGAGCTTGGGGGTGCACATGCTTCTATCAGGCTCCCTAGTAGTCCCTAAACAATTCTACATCCCTATATGATTAACCCCTTCAGATAACCCTTATATAGACTTCTAAGAATTTAGGGGCTACAAACCGAAGTCGAGCTCAGCCTGGCTTTGGGCTTGAAGGTTTCCGAGCGCAGGGCTTGCTGGTTGTAGGGCCTAGACTTCGGAGTTTATATGGTAGTTTCCCAAAATTAGGGGATCCCCAATATAGACCCCAATATACTATGGTCCTTATTATAGAGACCCCCAAAAAGGTACCCCTAATTTCGACAATCCCCCATATGGTTTCCAAGACTTTGGGCCACCAAACTACTACGATCCCTGCCAGAAGGACTCACAAGAATGGACCCCTACTTTTGCATGTGCCCATGTAAGTGAAAAGTAGATCCCTGCCCCTGGTGTGGCCAGTTCTGCCAGGCTTCACATACGGCTAGACAGCTTATCCGTGATAAAAACTGCGCAGGGGGTCCGGGGACATCTTGTAACGTCAGGTTTTGTAAGGGCACTTCATGCCCAAATACGTCGTCTGTGTCCCCATGCAGAAGTCATGATGAGTAGACTTGTCACCAAAAAACATATCGAATGTATATCTTGTCCATGATAGAAGTCCCTAGTTCACGGGATTCCAGGATTTTTCAGGGTCTTTCGGGCCTCGACAGAACGGCAGAGTTTTACAGCCCCACTCGAAAACCACAGCAGCCACTCCTACAACAGTCTTCTGACAATGTCTGCTCTTGACAGGCCTACTAAGTGGCGAGGGAATGCGTTAGCCTTCTGATAATTGAACGCAGTTTTAGCGCACTTGCAAGAGGACTACAAAAAGAGTCGAACAGTCCATATGGTACATGTTTGGGGTCCACATGGGCTACTATGTAGATAGCTCAGGGCCTAAGTATATACCATCTAGTACTTGGGGCCAAGTGCCACGCAGGTCCCGTTAATTAGTTCTCTAATTCCCAGTCCATCTGAGGAAGACAGTGAAATAAATAATCACCAAATCTACTGGCAGCCCATGGCATAACTGTATACACAAGAAATTTAGAATCGTATATACGAGCAATCATTGGTGTAAACGTCGGTATAAACCATGCGTTCAACTGGGCTTTTCATTATTGCTTAATTCCTTAGGACCCTAAACCCTAACCCCAAATCAATCCCTGTAGGACCCTACATAACCTTGTACACCACCTATAACTCCTCCAAAGGGACTTTTACATAACATGGCCACCTCTTCTACAAAAAATCCAAGGCTAGACTGATGCAGCTGGGCCTTGAGCACCGGCCAGTCAACCTGCGCCATTTGATACGAAAGGGTTGCGGGATTAGGGTTTAGGGGGATTACTATCCCAGCCATGGAGATAAATGGAGGCTCACATGGAAAAGAACGTGGACAGTGAAATGGACGCTGGGTTCATACATGGGCTTATGGGCATGATTACTACAAGGTAAGTTAGAATTAGAATAGTTCCAATTCCCGATTTAAGAATAGAAAACGGAATTATGCCCTATATAAACCACCATTTAGGGTGAGGTGGCTTTAAATTCCCCAGCTACTGTTGTCCTCTTCCACCTCCGATGTGGGACCCTGCACCCGAGCACGGGGCACAAGGTCTTGACAAATCAAAAAGTGAGTGGCTGTGGGAGCCAGAAGGTTGGCAATCGAGTTGCTGTGCTGTGAGAGCACAGATGTAAGTGGGTAATAATGATAGCATAGCGTCCTTGATTGTGCTTGAGCTGCTCGCATTACCCTAAAGGTTCGAGGGGTTGTAGTGAGATTAGGTTCTATAAGGGTTATACTGGGTCTACGAGTTATATGGGCATTACATAGGGTTTAGGGTTCTAGATATTTCAATATTTGCAAGCTTAAGATTTTGGTGGTAGTAATTTGTAGTATAAGTCTGCAAGAAGTATATTAGCACTTGGACCCTTAGGCTCGATTCGTTGGGAGTGATATAAGGGTTCCAGAGGACTTTGGCATCTCGCAATTGTCTTTAATCTTTTCGGCGTTAGGGTCTTCATGGAGAGCGTTGATTGTTTGGGATTCACGGTTTCCAGGTTGCAGCTGAAGGCTGGCAGGGGGACCATTCGTAGTTTAGCTCTTTTTGAAAGCCAAGCAAGTGGGAAACCAACATGTGGCAATCGGCTCCTGTGCATCCTGAACTTTGACATTCTCAACGTCAAGCTGAGTGCTAACACCAACTCATTTTTGAAATGTGCAAACCATGAGAGAAACTGAGCAAACTTTTGATCGTCCTAGTGCTACGTGAACCTCTACGACATAGCATCGTCCTAAGGAAGTCAGAGGTGCGAAGAAAAAAACTTACACATTGGGATATCCCAACAGACGCTCACAAGGAACCCCGCTGCCCTAAAGTCCCCTCTGGATGTGCTTCGAAAGAATTCTAAGCTTGCTCTTCTGCCGTGCGGTTTCGAAACATTCTTCCACAACATCCGAAAGCAAAGTGCACTACGCTACTAAGGTACTTTGAAGTAGTGCGTTTCTTAATGGCTAGGGAACAACAAAGACCTGGATGGTGAACTGGGCTTCTAGGGGTAAGTGTTTTGGAAAAGCCTCTAGCCCTTCGAACACATCACCGAGGTGGCTAGCTCCCAAATGCCTTGCAGCACTGTGATCAACCCCTACCTACTAACCTCCAAACGCGAGGATCCCTGACACTATGCTCAACATCAGAATCAACTCCTCTACCCTAAACGTAGGCCCAGATTACCCCTAAACTTACAAACGCTTAAGGGAGAGTGTAGGAGTGGATCCCGGTAATGATTCCTATAGAATCCCGGGAGATACCCCTACAATCCCAAAGGGTCCTAAGTACCCATATGGGCGATACTTACCCAAACCATAAGGGAAATTACTAGTACAGAAACCATACTTTGTACCATATAGTTACTTTGGACCCTTTGGGAATACTACCTATACTCTCTCCCTATAAGTACCGGCCAGTAGACCCAAACTGCTCAGCACCCGCGCACCTCCCGTTTTGTTGGGCAGGAATGCTCGGGGTTGTGGAATGGCATCTTCTCCTCAATGGGAGCCGTTTCTCAATATTTTGGGTACCTATATATAGGGGTATTATAATAGGGGTACTGTCGGGGTTATATGGGTTTGGGGGTTTCCCAGTATTTTCGTACTGTGTTGTATTTGAGGTTTCCAAAGATGGGTGCTTGTACCTTTCTAGGAACCTGGATGATTCCTCACGACTACATTCTGCACGGAATCAATTGAAAGGAGGTCGTGAGTAAACAACAGTATGCATTCTGACGAGACAGAAGGTTTTGTTACGGGCGATCTTGGAAGGAGTGGTTGGGGAGTAAGCAAAAAATCTCCACGTACAGATAGATCGAACACAGCATTGAGTTATGGGGGAGGGAACTCAGTGAGCTACCTGCAAAATCCAGTGGAAACATGACCTACGATTGGATCAGTTGTCTTTACGGTGCCGTTCCCTTTGCAAGGTCTTCGTGCGAGCTTGGGGTCTTCGTTTTTGAGCTAACCGTTCATTTTCCAGGACATTATTTGGTGCTAGATCGCCTGAAGACCATTAGCTGAGGTGCAGCATGTTGCCCATGGCTCAGACTGGTAGGCTGTCGAAATACTAGGCCTTGTTGGGTCCCTCTATAATACGGCCTTCAAAGAACTACCCCCAGGGAGACGACAACTTTGACAGCCAGCCCAAGTTCTACAATCCCTACAAACCCTATAGAACCCCACTTGCCAGTAAATTATCCGTTTTCTTTGTCACTTGACTTTCCACTAGTCCCCCAGATGTACCAGAGTCCTGGCCTGGCAGCGTCATCTCCTCTTTGTTAGGCGCCCTTACACAAACCCTGACCTTGCATCTCTGAGCTATTTGGGCACATTACGAAACACTCATGTTTTTCTATAGTAAGGCGAATAAAAGGATTTAGGTTTGCACCCTAAATCCTAAACCCTAAACCCAGCGAATAAGAGGATTTAGGTTTGCCTATCTAGCTGTCGACTTAGTGAAGCTGCTTTACTGGGCCGGTGCAGTGCGTTTGCTGAACAGACGTGGCCACTGGCAAAAGGCCAGTACTATATCCAGTATTCGAGACCCAATGGAAAATGACATGAAGCACGAAAGGAACACTGGGATAGTACGAATAGTTATCGCAGGCACACATGCTATGAGTCTGGGACAGGATTGTCTAGCTTGGAAGGACGCACCACTACTACCAACTATTTTTAGCACCACATAATGCAAGGACCCATCTTCTGGACCTGGGACCCCCGCGGTTTAGGGTTTAGGGAAGCCTTTGGCAGGCGCTCGCACCCTAAACCTCACGCGGCAAAGATGTTGAAACGTCAGCCGTACTCACAGTTCTCATACCATATAAAGCCTACGGGCTACTTGAATCTGAGCCAGGTCCAACATGTAGCATCCGCAATTTTTCTCAAAAACTGCTCCATTTGCAGCTGGCCTAAAAGATAATCTTCTCCGAGCTTGGATGCAGCCAGCACGGTCATTTCCAACCTCAACTGCTCTTCAAAACGCGATACGTGCTACTTGTCCGAGGGCTCGACCAATAGATCCACTTAACACATTGCTTTTTTCCTCTACATATACGCATATATCACATCTACAATTAAATCAACAATATATGTACACAAATACATATACACATATATGTATAATATATGTATACGTGTATGTATCTGTATATGGGCGTTTCCGGCTAAACCGTGGTCAAAGATGCATGCTTGCATTGGTGTATGTTTCGGGGGTATGTTTCGGGGCATGTTTCGGGGTATGTTTCGGGGTATGTATCGAGGTATGTTTCGGGGTATGTTTCGTAGTGCTGAGCTCTTGACGATGGGACGTTGTGGGGGTATGTATCCAGGTATGTATCGAGGTATATATGGGGGTTTCCCAAAATTAGGGGTACCCTTTTTGGGGGTCCTTATAAGAAGGATTATAGTATTTGGGGGTCTATATTTGGGTCCCCTTATTTTGGGAAATTACCATATCGGGGTATGTATCGGAGGGGTCAAACATGCGCCCTTTCATGAATTCTTGACGCCCCATTTTTGGAAACAGCCATATGTATACTACGTACATTATGTATATATGTGGTACCGCAGGCTCGAGAAGCGTACTCGCGTTTTTAAGAGGTTTTAGCACTGGAGCAATGCACCTGTGCCACAACAAAACGAAAGAGAACTTGAAGCTGCCGTTCTCATAAGAGTGGCAAGCAGAAGAATAACCCTCATGTGCCTCCAAGTGGCTGCTTTGGCGTCATTTTTGACATCTTTGCCGGAAGTTGTGCCACGAGGGCTGGTACAGCTGCAAGCACTCCCGGCACCAGATCTTTCAGAAGGCTGACTGCAGCCAGGCTGTCTGACAACTCCCAATGAGCCATGCCCTTGGAACGACTGATGCGTTCAGCGATGGCTGTCGCGGCTGTCAGCACCTCAGGCACGGCACTGCGCAACGCTGAAGCAGCCATCAGGCTGTTTGAAAGTTCCGGGTTCTTCATGCTTTCCACCTTGTCAGGTATGTGCTTTGCAAGGACGGGCACAGCCGCTAGCACCTCTGGTATGGCATCTTGCAATGCCGCAGCTGCCCAAAAACTGCTTGCTAATTCGTGAGGGTTCATGCCAACCACCTTGTAAGGCATGTGCTTCGCAAGGACGGGCACGACTGTCAGCACCGCTGGCGCAGCATGTTGCAATGCACTGGCGGCCCATAAACTGGTTGACATTCCCTGCGGAGTCATGCCCTCCACCTTGTACGGTATGCTCTCAGCAAGGACGGGCACGACTGTCAACACATCTGGCGACACACGCCGCAGCTTAGCAGCTGCCCACAAATTGTTTGCCAGGTGCTGAGGGGTCATGCCTTTCATCTTGTAAGGTATGCTCTGTGCAAGGGCTGACACGACTGTCAGCACCTCTGGCGACACATCTTGCAGCTTAGCAACTGCCCACAAACTGTTGGATAGTTCCTGCGCCTTCATGCCTTTCACCTTGTAAGGTATGCTCTCTGCAAGAGCTGACACGACTGTCAGCACCTCTGGCGACACATCTTGCAACTTAGCAACCGCCCACAAACTGTTGGATAATTCCTGCGGCCTCATGCCCTCCACCTTGTAAGGGATACTTGCCACCAAGACTGGAACAGCTGTCAGCACATCTGGTGCCGTCTCTTTCATTGTTGCAAGTGCCCACAAACTGTTTGACAGTTCTTGAGGCTTGAAACCTTCTACCTTTTGAGGAATGCATGTCACAACATTGTCGGCACAAGAAAGCAAAGAGTTCACCCTATGCCCCAGCTTGGCTGCAACCCACAAGCAGTTTGAGAGCTCCTGCGCCTCCATGTGAGAAGCTTTCAGTTGGGCAGCCTTTCCCAGCTCCCCTATCAGCTGCTCGTCGCATCCCACAATTTTGCCACATAGGTGAGCCGCTGCCCAAATGACATTCGCCACAGCTCGCGCTCGTAGCTTGTCCGCCGCCAGCATGGCCCGCAGCTTTGCCACAAGCCTCGGCCAAGAAGAGCTGCGCACATCGTTTGGGCTGAGCTTTCGCCTCTGGCTGAATTTGGCAAGCCGCGAGAATGAGGCAGAGATCTGGTAGTCGTCGAAGACCTCACCATCCACTTCCTTGCCCACCAGCTGGAGGATTTGTGACGCAGATTCAGCACTGCAAATTTTGGATGTCAAATTCTTAGAGGCGAGAATCCTGGGATCAGGCTCGTGGCTCCGCAGGTTTTGCGCGTGGCTCCTGGGTTCATCAGCTGTGCCAAAACGTTCACCAGGCCCCAAGGACTGATGCGGCAGGCCAAGCTTTCTCCGCGCCAGCTCCTCCTGCAGCTGGCTTACAATGTCATCTTCTCCCAGCTTGGATGCAGCAAGCACGGACGTCTGCAACCTCGACTGATCCACAAACCACCATATGCACTACATATTCAAGTGCTTCACCCCAAAGTTCCAATGTATGGTGCCTTTCCCCTTCCCATATATACATATATATATATATGAGAACATCTATATCTGTATATACTCCATGTAAAAACCAATAAAATCCATGAATTCGTTTATTCGAAAGAATAGTTTGGAGACCATGGATTTCATGTGTCTCATGAGTTAAATAAATAGCAATAGTAACAATAGCAGTAATAGTCGTCTAAGTCGTCCTGAGGCAGGAAATGTAGGCAGAGAGGTCGGTAAATGGGGGGGGTACCATATATATGTATCCTTAAACCCTAAACCCATATAGGAATTGTGACAGCGACGGGGTTTGGAGTTTGGTGCTCGGGCTTTTCCGTCTTGTGGTTTGGGCTCTGCGGTTTCGTTCTCTGGAAGTCTGACGATACAGATCCTCGAGCTTGCAACCCTAAAGCTTAGGGTTCAGGGTCTGGGGTGCTTGAAAGAAGTTATAAACCTAGATACATAGCAGGGAGCTACAACCACGTTCTATCCAATAGTCTAGCACTACCGTTGATATCCAAAATCCGCGTGACCTTAGTACACCGTAATGCCATAATTCACTAGGTATCCGGTACTTGGGGTCATGCAGGAACCCTAAACCCTAAACCCCCGTAGTAGTTCGTAGTATGCCTACCCAGCGCAAAAAAACGAAGCCTTCAGCATAGTAGAGTCATCTGGATCCAAGTTGAAAAAGCGGTTTAGGATTTAGGGCTTAAGATCCGGGATGTGGTCTAGGGTCTTATTTAGGGTTTAGGGTTTAGGGACTGTATGAAGAAAATACAAGATTTTGGAACCCTGAACGCCTGCCCTGGGCCCTAAAACACTGAAACCTGTACCCCCTTACCCTCAACAGCAAAGACCCTAGAACCCCTAAAACCCTCAAATCCTCAACCCTGCGCCACTATCCTAAGCCCTAAGCCCTAAAGCCCTAACACCCTAAACCCCTAAACCCCTAAACCCCTAAACCCCTAAACCCCTAAACCCCTAAACCCCTAAACTCCTACCCTAAACCCCTAAACTCCTACCCTAAGCCCCAAGACCTTTGCCTTGAAGATACAGGGGCGCATGCCTTTGCAGCGGAAGTTGCCACCAAATCCGCCAAGACCTCGACTGCCACGGCCTGGAACCAATGGCCACGCAAGGAGGGACTTGATGAGGGTTCAGCTAGGGTTTAGGGTTTTTAGGTTGAGGGTTTTTAGGGTTCAGTCAGGGTGCAGGGTTTTAGGTTGAGGGTTTTAGGGTTCAGTCAGGATTTGGGGTCTAGGTTGAGGGTTTCAGGAATCAGTTATGGTTTAGGGTTTAGGTTGAGGGTGTCAGGGTTTAGTTAGGGTTTAGGTTGAGGGCTTCAGGGTTCAGTTAGGGCTTACGGTTTACGGTGAGGGTTTCAGGGTTTAGTTAGGGTCCTAGGTTTAGGCGCAGGGATGTAGGGTGAAGGTTCAGAAAGCTTATGCAGGTTTCAATCTGGGATATGTAGGGGTCACATAGGCTTTGATAGGGTTATCTAGCGGTAAGACATCTGGGTTAATTACAACCACATATACCTGTAGTTATAATCCAATCGTGGCTCTATTGGGGGACTTAGGGGGCTCGTGATTGATTCAGAAGTACATCAGTCAGTTAGATGGAAAGTACCCTGACACTCCAAGCATTGACTAGGGCTTAGGGTTGAAGAGTTTGGGGTGTAGGGTTTGGGGTACAGGTTTTAGGGAAGTTTTGGGTTTAAGAGGACTAGGGTTTAGGGCTTAGAGTTTGGGTCTAGGGTTTAGGGTTAAATTTGGGTCTAGGGTTAGTGGTGGGGTTGCCAAGCTCCCCTTCCTAGCCTTGGGCATAAGCGTGGATTTAGTTGGTGTAGCATGGTTTTAGCGTAGGGTGTAAGTCTTAGGAATTTCTAGTTCAGCAGGTTTAGGGGCTTCGGCTTAAGCTTTGGAGTTTAGGAGAGATGAGTTTGACTGTTTCGGATTCAGGGGCTTAAGCCCTCAGCCCAACAGCCCAAACTTTCGACCCGTAGACCTCCCCAAGCCCTACTTAAGACCCTCCAAATCCCTAAACCTTATTCCCTAAACCGTAAGCCCTAAACCCTGAAACCTCAACCCTAAGCACTAAGCCCTAAACCCTTAGCTGTGTAAGCTCGCAAGAAGGATGCAGGATCCTAACCTGCCGGAGACAGCAAAGAAGCTCGCGAGCATTGTGACATCTTCCTTGATCTAGGGTTTAGGGTTTAGGGATTAGGATTTAGGGTTTGGGGTTTAGGGTATGGGGTCTAGTTCAGATAGGGATATATAAGCGTAGACAGGGATTATCTACCCCTTGCCCCTAATGGAGAGTCGAGTGGCAAGAAGCACGGAACATAAAAGAGAGGGAGACTCGAATTTGTTTTCAGGTTTAGCAGAGAGGTTTATTGCGTTTAGAGTCGAGGGTAGGGTTCAGGGTTTAAGTTGGAGGGTATGGGTTCAGGGTGGAGGTTGAGGGTCTAAGTCTCCGGCTTGAGGGTTTAGAATTTGTCTTTCGAGTATGTAGGGCTTTAGGGTCCAGGGTTGAGGGTTGCTCATAATTTGCGGGCTGGGCATACAGTGCTGTGAATGCCCTAACCCCTAGACCCTTTTTAACCCTAAACCCTGAAGTCGCATCTAGCTCTGCCCACTGACCTTCTCCATCATGCAGAACACTGAACAGCTAGCACAGTCTGACATTTGGCAGTTTTCCTTCAGTTCTAATCAAAGGCACCACACAAGACAATATTCGTTTTTTAAAGTTAAGGTTTAGGGCTATTTCGTTTATAATTATGGCAAGCCTGCTTTTTGTACTTGGGGTACGTAGGCCTGCTTACAACTTTTGCAATGCTTCGGGCCACCTATAGTTTGCATCTTGCCCCAAACAAACGCGACAGTCACATACATGAGCCGCCCTTGAGTAAGGGTATACCGTTGCTACAACTTCAATATTGGAGGACCGCTTACAGCCTACACCTTAAACACCCTAATTCCCAAGCCACAGACCCTAAACCCCAAACCCCTGAACCTCTGGTCCCTAAACCCTAGACCTTAGATTGCGGGCGGCTTCCGACTTGTAGAATGCATTGCCGGACTTTCATGACCTGTATTAAGCTCCTTACAAGGGGGTTATTTGGGGGAGTATATCGGGGAGAGTTATAGGGATTATTAGGTTATTAAGGGGGATGCTAGGAGTTTAGACCCTAAACCCTATATTAATTAGAGGATACTATGGGGGATACTAGGAGTCTAGACCCTAAACCCTCTACTAATTAGGGGGTTCTAAGGGGGAAACTAGGAGTTTAGACTACGGCTATCATGGGTTCCCTTACTATTCTCTCCCCGATACCCCCCCACGATTGTTCCCCTTCAACTAGCCGTCATTAACCCTAGCCGTAATCATTCCTGCATAAGCTCAATTAGGAAGTAAAGGGATAGTAGTAGGGCCCTAAATTCCCACCTGGCCCGCTTAAATTAGGCCGTTCCCACCCATTACTAGGAGGAGCCTATGGAGAATGGACGTATAGAGCCCCTCCGAGGCACAGCTCTGCCTCCAGCCACCCCAGTGAGCCAAATATATACAGTGTACATTGATTTTCGCCTGATTAAAGCCTCACAACGACGCCTCCAGATTTTCAGCTAGAATTCGGCTCCTGCGGAAGGGCCTGGAGGCCCCTCCAGGGGCATGCAGGGGCATGCAGGGGCAGGGACTGGGACCATCCCAAACCTTTACCAGTTTTTCAGGGTTTGCAGGCTTCAGCCTGAAAAGGCTTCCAGGCTGGTCCTGGTATGAGAAGCGACAAGACGATAGTTTGGAGTGGGAATTGAGGGCGTAGCCCTAAACCCTAACAGGAAGTAATTTGAGTGGTAGCCCATGATGTCTCGCAGCGGGTGGGGGTTTGAAGAAAGCCCAGTTTCGATGGCTTCTTGGGCAACATCCATGAAGTTCGCTGGGCGCAGGATGTGCCGCCACCTACAGATCCCTGGAAGTGGTCGGCGCATGGATACACAGCCCTGCGCAGGTAGAGGCCCTAAACCCTAAGCCCTAAGCCCTAAACCTTAAGCCCTAAACCCTAAACCCCAAGCCCTAAGCCGTGAAGAATTCATTGCCAGACTTAGGATGTTGGAGGCCGAGCGAGCTTGTGCTGGGGCAGAAGCCAGGCTCAGATCACCACTTTGAGTTTAAGGTTTAGGTTTCAGGGTTTAGGGAATAGGGTTTAGGATGGTCTGATTTGAGGGGATTAGGGTTTAGGGTGGAGATTTGTTGGTCATCAGCCCGCCTATCAGATCCCCCATGTGTCAAACCAGACAGTGTGACCCCCCTTCTTCAAGTGAGCTATAGTCTAAACGCCTAATATCCCCTTGATAACCCCTATAATACTCCCCTATATAATCCTCTCCCCCCCTTTTGATAAGTTTGGACTACGGCTCAAATGTGGAACCTATAGCGTGATACAGAATCGCAGCTTTCACTTCACTTCCCTTCTTACACTCCTCTTTCCTTCCTTCTTGTTTTCTTGTCTACGTCCAGGAGCCTGATACTATGACACAAATGTTTGGAGACTTGCGACCCTTGTCTCCTTTCATGGTCCGGTCTTCTCTCCCTGTTGTCTTCTTCTGCGCCTTCTTTCTTCCTTGTCGTGTCTCCCGCTCTTGAGCCGGCATGCCCAGCAGCACAGATCCGACTGTTGTGTGAGCATCACCCGGTGTGACATGAGTTGTGTTTTCTTTGGGGAGTGAGCTGGGATGATTCAATCCCCGGTTGCAGATTTTGTTCTACCATCTTGAACTTTGTGCGATGTCCCACAAAAATTCCGCGGAAGTGTCCCCATGCACACCTGTTGCCTAAAGAAATTCTTGAAAGTGGGCCAAGCAGCGCCAGCTGATCATTCAGCATCTGCAGAACAGTGATTTCCCGTCTCTAGCCTATTCTAGATTATTTGCTATCAGAGGGGCCAAAGCTGCCCGTAGTTCGCTTCGCGGATCGACCGATGTCCGAGAATAATACTATGGCACCCAATATAGAGTAAGGTTCTATACTTCTCTTGGGTATAGCTCTTTTGAGGGTTTAGTATTTTGTAGAAACACTAGCTGACATGCCCGGCAGCAGACTTCTGCCCTGGCTCACTTGCAGCCCTAAACCCTAAACCTTAGAAACCCTACAAACCCTAGAAACCCTAGAAAGCCTAGATATTCTAGAAACCCTAGATATTCTAGAAACCCTAAGCCCTTTGCAAAAGATGTCACACCTGTCACCTTGTTGCGGAACTCCAACCGCGCTTGCTCTGCCGCCTTCGGCAAACAGTTCTGCCTTGAAGTAAGCTCGAGCATTCCTCGACCCGGGGTTTAGGGGGAGATAGGAGGTTATATAGGGATAATGGAAACTAAAATGGAAACTAGGGTTTAGGGTTCAGGGTTTTGGGGTTTAGGGTTTAGGTGGATATAGGGGATTTTATAGGGATAATGGAAAATACAATGGAAACTATTATATTATGGGGTTTAGGGTTCGGGGTTTTGGGGTTTGGGGTTCAGGGTTCGATCATTCCAAGACCTACCCAATGGGGATTCTGTAGGGATACTGGAAAAGAAATGGAATGTACCTCAAGGGGATAATTAATGGTCAAGAACAGGGGGACTGCCTTAAGTAAACTTTCGGAAGTTGTGTCCGTGTCAGGTCTTCAGATGTCAGCTCACGACAAACAACCCCACGTAGAAGGAGATCCCCTGTACCGCTGTAGTCGTCTCATGCCCGCATATATCCTCAGAGTCGCTCAGGGTATCTTGATTTGAAGCCCTAAACCCCAAACCCCAAACCCTAACCCAAAGCCCTCAACCCTAAACCGAACTTTTGAAGGTCTGGAGCAATGTTCGCGGAAGATGGCGAGCCTCTTGCTTCAGCTCCAGGAGGTGTGTGAGTCTGCATGGGGTTCCTAAAGGGGGGTGGATAGCACCCGAAGAATGGAGAATTAGAATCAAAAGAACATGCAAAATGAAATGGAAGCTGGGTTTGGGATTTGGGGGCCTTTGTTTTTTGTTGAAGCTGCCAAGTTTAGTGAAGTCATAGGTTTTTTTTAAATCCAACTTGCAGGCCACATGAGGATTTCCCAAAATTAGGGGTACCATTTTGGGGGTCCCTATAATAAGGATTATAGTATTTGGGGGTCTATATTGGGTTCCCCTTATTTTGGGAAACTACCGCATGTCACAACTATGC
>CAJNIZ010024803.1:62043-79049 GCA_905231905.1 Symbiodinium pilosum
TCCTATACTGGTATTGGTAATGGGGTAGTAGTAGTGATATAGTTGGTGAGGTGTAGGGGGGAGTATAGGAATAATCGTCTAATGGGTTGACTGGTGGTATTGTTACCCAAAATGGGCAAGGGTTCTGCTAACTCTATAGCCCCAATATGATCTCTTTGCAGCTCCTATAATGTAATCCGTGCAAACCCTCAACCCAAAACTCTAAACCCTCAAACCTAAGCCCTAAACCCTAAACCCCTCAAACCTAAGCCCTAAAGCCTAAAACCTGAACCCTAAAGCGATCTGGAGGATGAAGAACGACCTCACTTCGAGGACTCTGCTCTGCTGGTCACAGTATTGCTTCATACTATGCTGAGGTACATTTATCAACTGGGTTCACAAAGGTTACTTGCGTAATACTGGAAAAGAGCATGGAAGTTACTTGTTTCTAGGATTTGGTGAAAAGGTATTTTATCATGGTTTTCCCTACGCATCCCTAGGTGAAGGCCCCCGTAAAACCTAAACGCTGGAGCCTAAACCCTAATCTCAGACCTTCGTCAACGCAGCTACAGTCGCTGGGTCCCCAGTCGGTTGACGGTTCCACCCCAGAACCCCCTCAGCGTACCGAAAAAGACGACATATAAGTGTTGTTGACCATGGTCTCCCCCAGAGAAATAAGACATGTTCCCAAATCGGTATATTACATGATATACATGTTTATACAGAGGGTAGCTCAAAAGGGACTTCAAGTTTTGCTAACCTTCCCGACCCCGCCCCCCTACCCCCAACTCTCCAAGCTGGTGGTTGTTGAAATTATGGTCCCTTCTCGGCTACCCTAAATATTAAGTGCCGTATTGTAATAGGGATCCAAAAAAGGGACCATAATTTTGACAACCACCTATGTACCAAAGCACAAGTCACCCAGGAGGATACCCAAAAGATTTGTTAAGGATTAAGGGTTAAGCAGTCATGCTTGCTCTTGATTTCAAACTTCGTTTTGTGGTCCTGAATATCAGGAGGCTCCGTGCATCATGAGCCCCTGAACCCTAAACTGTAATGGTGCCCCAAAATAGCATGGCCCCCCAAAATCCTTGTAAGACAGTGAGCTACATGAGCTTTCATGTTTGTTTGGGGTAGCGTAACCTCTTCAAACCCCACACCCTACAGTTGTAGTACATATATATATATGTGTGTGTGTCTGTCTATCCCTAAATACCTTCTTAATACAAGTTCTAGCAAACCCTAACCCTCTAAAACCCAAGCCCATAGGCCCTAAACCTTTAGGCACTAAACCCTAGATGTGGTATGAGGAAGACGACGAAGACTTAGATCTCGACGATGAGCCACAGCCTAAAGTACCACAGGCCTCGCTTGGACAGCAGGGAGACTTCGTAAAGGATTAAGGTCTGGGGTTTACGGTTTAAGGCTTAGGGGTTTAGGGCTTAGTGGTTTAGGGTTCAGGGTTTAGGGTTCAGGGTTTAGGGTTTAGGGCTTACGGTTTAGGGTTGACAAAATGAGTTTGAGACTTGAGTGACAAAGTGAGTAGCAGTTGCCTCTCCCCCTAAGAATGAGGACCCTGGCCAATACTAAACACCCTTCTACGATACCATTACTTTTTCTTGTGGGTTGTGGGGGGAGTTACTACCAGGGGGAGGTGATTCAAGTTGTAGGGCCTGGGGTTTAGGATGTAGGTCTTGAGGGGCTTCGGCATCGGGGCCTAGGATCGTCGGGTGCAGGGTTTTGGGTTGAGCGTTTTAGGGTTCGGGGTTTGGGGGTTTGTTTTAATTGGTGTTTTTTGTTTGGGGGGTTTCAGGGGTTGGTGGGTTTAAGGTTTCAGTGTTTCGGTTTCAGCACTTAGGCAGGGGATCTAAAGTTTAATCAGGACTTAGCACCCCTAAGGGTTCCTGTGAGGAGAATCAGCTGGAAAGTCAAATGAGCAATCAAATGGAAGCTTGGATTACTAAGCCCCGCCGCCGTTTTAAAGAACACGTACTCCACCCATGTATGAAGACATTGCTACGGTATTTGGAATACTTGGTTGCCTTCAAGGAACTTGATGTCAATTACTATATCAGCCAGACCGTATCAAGTCTTGTATGCCCATATTATTGTAACTTGATTTAAGCTCCTTAACGTCAACCCAGAATAAGTATTCTCAGAGGATAAAATTTTTTGTTTGCAGGAAGATGGGAGATTACGATAATGGTTGACGGAACTGTCACCCAACCACTTGTCAAGTGACTAGTATTTTTTGGGGATACTATGGTACCCCAATAATGGAGAATCAAATGGAAAAGAAAATGGAAAATGAAATGGAAACTGGGATTTTATAGGTGTTATTTGGGTAGTATTTTATTTGGGGATACTATGGTACTCAATATAGAGTAGATTATATCCTCCTTTTGGTTATAGTATTGTATATCAGGGATATTATCTTACTAGGTTCAACCACCAAATAAAATGGTCTAGTGAGCGTCTAGGGTTTAGGGTTGAGGGAGTGCCTCTTCTGGGCCGCTGTTAGGGAACTTAAATCACGCGGTTTAGGGCTTAGGGTTACCATAATATGGGTCTATAGTAAATAGTGGGGTTCCCTTACTATAGTGACTTAATGTAAGTTCCTCAACAGCAACCCAGTCTTTGAACTTCCACCCCGATGCTTTGAGAAGCTGCGCGCGGCTGACTTGCATGGACCTTTGGGCTACTTGCAGAGTGCTTCTGATTCGGTCTTGTGTATGCAGGTGCTTGAACTCTATACCGAACCAGAGACACGCCCAACAAGGCATACGGTAGAAGCCTACCCTTGTATACCTATAGTATGATATACCTTCCCCCTCAGAATCCTGCTTTGGACGTGAAAGCGCATGAGGCGTAACACACGCAACAAGAGCAACCGAAGCAGCAGTAAGCGCAAGCAAAAATTGGTTTAGGGTTGGGGGTCATTACTGTAATATGGAGCTATGTGGGGAAATATGATATATACATACATATATATGTATATACATAGATATGGGCATATTTCGTTGTTGACAACCACGGGACTTGACCCCAAAACGTAAACCTTAGATCCTAACCACCGAACCCTGAACCCCAAACCCTAAACCCTAAACCCTAAACCCTAAATCCTAAACCCTAAACCCCTAAACCCTAAACCCTAAACCCTAAACCCCAAACCCTACAGGCGCCTGCAGAGCCGCCCCCGTCTAGACGGGAGAAGTCGCCGGTGCATGGGCTGTGGGAGGCTCAGGATCTGTGGCGATCTGGGTTAGGCCCCCAGTCATGTGGTATGAGATGTAGGGCTGAGGGTATTTTAGGAACATGTGAGGATCTGAATAGAAGTGCTAGTATCACTTGTCGACACTGTCCTAAACCATAAGCCCTAAACCCTTTTAGTGGGGTTGGGGCCCAGCCTAGGTTGCTGTGGAAGCCTGTTTCTTTCAGGAATGTGAGTGGTTAGGGGTGTAGGCAAAAGTTTGTGGAATAAGAGGTCACAGCATTTTCTTGCCTAGCACATAGCATGTGCTCTTTACGTATGGACGGTAACTCGACTGACCGTTCTAAGCCAAGTGTCCATTGACCCTAAACCCTCAACCCTAAATAAAGGGAGGACACAGGGCTTCTGGTCAAACTGTAAAGGTCTACACAGGAAATCGGCTTGATTCAATAGATAGGCTTGTGCAGGGATTCTGGGGACTGTATGGGTGGTGTAGGTATTATACTTGGGAATTGTAGGACATATGTAAGTCTCAAATGGCAGGTATCCAAACAGCCGGGAGAGTAGTGCACAGGCCCCTTCAGAACCCTAAGACCACAACCCTAAACCCTCAACCCTAAACCCTGAGCCCTAAACACAACTCCAGATGACGCAAGATGCTTCATCCCTGCTCACCGTTAAGAACCTGTGATCCCCAACGGGGTGGATACGGAAAAGCCTGCATGATCCTAAATAATTGGGGTTTAGGGTTTAGGATTTAACCCAATACCCTGGGAATTCTGGAATCAAAGAAGACAAAGGTCATGTAGGTTTTCAGTATCAACAAGAGCGCCCTAGGCCCTAGCTTTTTCACCTCTTGTGGTTCCGGGATTGACATACCAATGGTTTAGGGTTTAGGGCCTAAGTTTAGGGTTTAAGGTGCAGAGTGTCAAAATACTGTGGCAATGCTTTTAGACAGCAGGTCACACTTGCCTTTGTATCTACAGGCAGATGAGACGACCCTGACTGGTTAATGAGCCAACATGACTTATAGTCTAAACTCTTAGTACCCCCTTTAATAAGCCCTGTAGTAGTCCCCTATATGATCCCCTAAATAACATGTTTTACGGAGTTTAGACTACAGTGCAGATTTTTTCCTACAGAATTCGCCTGCGCATGGTAGCACGGTATTTGGGCATGGCAGAGTTTCCCAGGCTATGGCTCTTCCGTACTATGGTAGTTTCCCAAAACTAGGGGTACCCTTTTGGGGGTCCCTATAATAAGGACAATAGTATTTTGGGGTCTATATTGGGGTCCCCTCATTTTGGGAAACTACCCTATGCAATGAACCTTATATAGACCCTTGAACTGAACCGAGCTTGCAAGACCCTAACAGAAAAATAGCTCAACCCTAAACCCCTAAACCCCTAAACCCTCAACCCTAAAGGGAATTGGCTGGAAGCTCCCCGTAGGTTTCTTCTTCGCGAATCGTTTGACACACGGTAAGGTCTAAAGTCTCATGCACGCATCACATATAAGCCAACAGGCTATGTTGCCCTACTGTAGTTTAGGGTTTAGGGCTTAGGGTTTGTAGATGGAAGAAATCTTGCACTATCCTATACGAACTATGGTCTAAACTCCTTAAAGGTGGTTATATAGGCGATCATATAGGGAGTATTCTAGGGGTTACTAAGGGGGATACTTGTAGTTTAGACTACGGCTCATATAAGGGAGTGCTTGTGCTAGAGGGATGGCTCTGTGGGGGTCCACAACCGCTCGAAAGGTTGAGGGTTTGGGGGGTGCTCAGCTCTTGGAAGCTGTTTGCATGGCGCAATTATGCGTTCACTGATTTCTGCCTAAGAATCCCTGCAAATGAATAGGGTTCGCGTCATCCAACGGAGTGTCTAGTTGCCTTAAGAGGTTGTTCCTGCCCTCGGTAACTCCCAACTTCCATTCGCATGAGAAGCCCCCAACTGCTTCACTTACTTTTTCCTTGTTTTGTGCGTGATCCCTGCGATGACTCCTCAAGCCTTTCTGGGCCCCCCCGACCTTCACTGAGCTCCTTGTTTGGGATGTTGAGTTTTAGGCTCGTTCCTGTCATATTCCTACACGAGAAGCCTGAGCAACAACCGCACGAGGCGACAACATTTGGCCGTGGCGTCAGCTCGGCAAATGCTCTCAGTCGAGGTCAGTTTCGGGGATTAGGACGTGCAGGGTTCATATGTAACCCGAAGTGTTCAAGTACCCAACTACACGGCTTTGACACCCGAATGCCAGATAAAGGTTCTAAATTTTGAGAGACAATAAGCATAAACCATGGGGCATATGGGACGCTCGCAAACTTCCAGAAACGGGGAGTCCGTATTGAGGAGGTTGAGTTCTAATATGGTGTGCATTAGAGTTTGTTCTGGGTTGTTCGTCTTCCTGTATGAGTCGTGGTTTCACGAAATGCCTTCCCAACAGCAGCAAGAAGTTCGCGTCACCTGCAACAACCCGGCCTGTGCCACGCTATGTACCATGCCACCTCCCCAAGGGTGCAGCTATTACTCGTACTACTGCTACCACTGCTGCTGCTGCTACTGCTGCTACTACTACTCCGTTCCATCACAGCCAGTCGATCAGCTTGTGAAAAGCTAAGTGTCAGCGGCTAGCGCTGGCGCATCTAGTGCACAAGTCTTTAGGGCTTAGATGAAGAAAAGCCCTCCCTTAATTGCAGGTTTCGCAGGTGGTGCAGGACTGCTGGCAGGACTGGGCAGCCGTGGCCTCGGGTGTCGGTTCTTTGTTTGGGAGATTCATAGGGAATGAGGCAACAGTTTTTATGCATGTATTTATTTTCATGGCTTTTATCGGGATTATATTCATATGCCTTGCTAACCACCAGAAAGTTCTCTTTTCCGGTGCTCAGGAATTTTGTGGGGGAACGGTGTTATTGCGATGATAATTCTGAGAGGCTTTGATCCTCATCTAGTTAGCCTCCAAGCGCTGTTCACACACTACCAGGCAGTCTTTCTTGACAAATCGGAGGGCACTTCCCCAAATACCGGGTTGCTGTTACCATAATACGTAAATGATAGGTTCTTCTTACTATAAAGCCCTAGTGTAAGTCCCTTGACGCAACCCGGAATAGGAAGCCTAAACCCCAAAACCCTAAATCCCATGGTTCCCTTCTTGTCATGTACAGGTCCTTCTGCTCTTTGGCTTCACGCGGGCACCCCGCTACACCGTAATTACTGTTGAGAAATAGCCAAAGAGAGACTTTTCGAGAGCTTTTTGTGAACTCATTTTTGGGCTTGAATCGAAGTCTCGTGAAATGATCAGGGTCCGCACGCTAGGGAAGGGGGGGGGCCAACAAGAAGTCTGAAGGCCCACTGGCAACGTCAGGTCAAAAATTCTCTTGATTAGGCAAGGTGGAAACATAAACTTGAGTAAAGTTCAGGTGCACGATTGGGGATTCCAGATCTAAGGACGTCGTCCTATGTTGGCCGGTATTTTCAGCTTGCACATACCCACGCCGCATCCGCTCTATGGTTTAAGCGTGTGAAGTGCCCACTGGGCCGTCAATGTGCTGAGTTTCCTGCCTGCCGGTCGGTAGCGTAAATCCTCTGCTCAGAAAGCGCTTTAGCTAAGGTACCTTGTGTACAGGGGGTTCCAAAACTGGAGGTTCAATTTTTGGGGCTACCTATAATAATGAATTATAGTATATCAGGATGAAAGGAGGATCCTCTATTTATGGACGCTTCAACTCACCCAAGCACAGGATGATGCCGCAGGTAGTTGCTCTAGATACCTGACCTTGAGCCATAATCTGAACTCCTTGAAGGTCGTTGTAAAAGGGATTACATAGGGGATTACTGTGGGGTTATTGAGGGGGAGATTCTGGCGCAAATGAAGACAATCCCAATTCATGTTGAACGCAAACACTTTTACAAACCTCACAGACATGAAAGCACGTAGCAATTCTCAAGAGCCCTTGACTAAAGTCATGTTTTTTAAGGTCCCCCGTAAACGCCCTATACATCCCCTATACTCCCCCCCCCCACCCAAGTTTTAATTAGTCTGTAGCTCACCAGGCGCTTGAAGGCCTCTCTAAATCAAGGTCTACACAGACCTGAAATTGGCAAGTACTCAGTCAAGTGCCCCTACATTGGGTGGTTGTCAAAATTATGGTCCTTTTTTTGGATCCCTAGTATAATACGGCACCTAATATTTAGGGTACCCAGAAAGGGACCATAATTTTGACAACCACCCACATTAGTCTCCTGAACCTCCCTATCAAAACCCTAAACCGAGACCAACTGGTCCCGTGGTGAGCTCACCAAGCGCCTCTCTCGCTACTTCATTCACGGCCTGGACAAGCTGGCGGACAAAATGGAGCCCCTTGGCATTAAAAAAAGTGCAGGTTTAGGATTTCAGAATCAAACGGCAAAGGAAGTGGAAAACGGGTTTCTGGGGACGATGCTGGCAGGAAGAAGCCTGAATGATTGGCAATACAATAAATAGTATCCACCCCCACAAAACCGTATGTAACCATGGTAAGACATATGGGGATTTCCCAAAATTAAGGGTACCTTTTTGGGGGTCCCTATAATAAGGATTATAGTATTTTGGGGCCTAGATTGGGGGCCCCCCTATATAGGGAAACTACCATATAGCCGAGTCCCTGAATCTTACCAGTCAAGACTTTGAGGGATCCTGACATTCGGCAATGTGCCTTATCCACACAACAGCCCAAAAGCACCTCTTGAGCAGAAGTACCTCCTAAACCTTTTAGTAAGTTAGGCCCAAGATTCCTCCGTGTAGGGTTTCCGGTTTGGGGCTTGCAGTGCCAGTCATGATTTGAGGTTGGGTGTGTAGGGTTTTTAGGTTGCGATTTTAAGTAGGGTTGGGGTGTCAGAGCTCAGGGATAAGTGCAGGATGTTGTCGATGCAACTGACATGTTTTCTATAGTCCCCCCTAAGTAGATAGAATATGGCTTTGGGTATATTACAATCAGATGCCCATATACCTCAGATTCTATCTACTTAAGGGGACAGTAGGTGTATTAGCAACACTACTGCAGGGTACAATGGTTAATAGTTACTAGTAGGGGATGTAAGTATAGGTTATGGCCTGGTAATGACGCCTCAAACGTGACGTGCGTTTGGGCATACACAGTATGAGACCAAATTTCGCATGAGGAGGAGGGGCGGAATCCCTGTAAGGGGTCCATCATGTAAGGGAAAACTTAAACCTTTGCTGTCGCGAAACTACGATTTCAGAAGCCTGTGTCTGCGTCTTCGCAGCTTTCTCCCGCACGGAGCCAAGAATTACGGTTGTGGCAGGGATGCTCGGGTAATCCAAAAGACTCGAAAATTGATGTTATTGTGGTTCCGGCATGGATGCTCTGGTAATTCGAAAAACCCGAAAATTCATGTTATTATGGCGCTGGCATGGATGCCACGCAATGCAGGCTTCAAGAATGAGTTGATACGCAGACACTGTGCTGCAGACTGCCGGAGAAAGGTCCAGGGCTGAGGGTGAGCAGCTTGAAGTGCTGCCCTAAAAAGTGGTGGCCCCACATGAGCTATAGTCTAAACTCCTTAAAGGCTGTTGTATGGGGAATATACAGCGGACTGCTGTAGGGGTTACTGAGGGGGATACACGGAGTTTAGACTATGGCTCACATGGCACACAAGAGCCCCTCTCCTCTGGAAAGGGGCTGCGAGGCATGAAAGAAACCATGCCCGAGAAGCTGGACATGTGCAAGAGCTGACAATTTGCTGCAGAACACGCTTGTCACACACCAGGCGTCCTCACCTATAACCTGGGTTTCAACTTGAGTGTTTCCCTAGCTAGTATGTAGTGGCTGTGACAGTCTCAATGATGATGAGTATTAACAGGCCGGGTTCGGCAGTGGTCATGGTCCATCCTGTGTGAGCTATAGTCTAAACTCCTTGACGGGGGTTATATAGGGGGTTATCCAGGGGAGCATGATAGGGGTTCTTAAGGGGATACTAGGAGTTTAGACTATAGCTTATGTAATTGTTGCTAGTGATAGCGTGGCATGTTAGCATCCGACAGTCGCCTGGCAGAGCTTTCCACACTCCTACTAAACTGGAGCAGGTACTGCGACAAAATCAGCACCTTGGACATGTTTTGTCCAGGAATCTGGTTCCCTTTTTCTCCGAGACACAAGATTATATCAGGGTGTCCAGCTCCTGGATGTTTGATGCGAGCGGGAGGAAATTAGATTAGAAGGGAAAGATACGCACAATGAATGCCCTCGTCCCGTTGAAGGTCCCCTGTGGCCCTAAATGTGCCTATATAACCCGTGTATCCCTATAATGCAATCCCTAAATACCCCTGCATATCCCCGTATAAACCCTCCTTGAATGGAGCGAAAAACCCTCATACAAGCAACCAAAGAACTGCCCAGACCATGCCGCAGCTTTGTTAAGGGGTGACGGTAATTTGAAAGTCAAAATAATTGCCCATAATTTGTTTGCAGCCTTAGTTGGCGATTCAGGGTTTTCGGTCAGGTGTATATTTATGGGATAGAGCATCTCAAATAGAGCTCGAAGCAGTCTTGATAGTTGTTCAGGCCAATCCAGTGCGGTTCACGGGCATTGCTCAGTCAATGTTGAAGATCGTTGTTGACATTTGTTTGTATCTTAAACAGTTAGCCCAGGTTAGCCCCATCCGGAACCAGGTATTGCTTAAGGTAATACAGGGATTTAGTTGGCCCAATCCTTAAAATCACGACCCCATTATAGTCATATGAAGGTTAAGGGGTCGTTCTTATCTGGGTTGGGATAACTAAAGTCCCCTTATCGCCTATCACACAACACATACAACCCTAGCGTCATTTTCTTTTCCATTTGATTCTCCATTTTGGGGTTTATGTCCCTACATCCTAAACCCTAAAACCCTAAAGCCTAAAACCCTAAACCCTAAAACCCTAAACCCTAATCCCTAAGCTTCACGAGGTCGCTGGAGAGCTGGGACGAAGCAGCCCACATGTGCCTAGGCTGTTTCTGGTTAGGGCGTTTAGGGTTTGGAGTTTAGGAATTACAGGGTTTAGGGTGTAGAGCTTTGGCTTTATTGGGTTTAGGGTAGGGTTTAGGGTTTAGAGTTCACAGGGTTTGGGGGTTTAGAGTTTAGGGTTTATAGGGTGCAGGGTTTACCCTAAACCCTAAACCCTAAACGGCTTTAGGGCTTAGGGTAAGGGTAAGCAGGGGTGAGATTAACGGTTTAGGGTTTAGGCTTTGGGATTCAATGTCTAAGAGTGAGATTTATGGCTTAGCATATTAGGGTTTAGGGTAGAATATGGCTTTTGGTATATTATAGGGTTTGAGGTTTAGGTTTTGGGGCTGAATGAAACCATCAGCGTTATGGTCCCAGATTTCTTCATACTTTTTGCTGTGGGGTACCTCAATTAGACGTCAACTTGATATTTATTTTGGCCCCTACGCTCGGGTTTTGTAGTTCCGGGCTCAGCGTCGAAGAGCCCCCCCCCATTGGTCTTATCACAGCCATGCATCTGTTGAGGCGCTTCTTGTCTGAAGCCCAGACAATATGTGGTTCTACGTCATTCTACAAAAAAGCGCAGTGGCTTCAAACAGGCATAGGCCGAACAACCAGATGATGTCATTGGCTCCTGCATCCTTGACTCTCGGTCGTTGTTCGCTCCCACGCAGTGTTTTAGGTTTTTGTATATAATGGTGGTTCGACTTACCTTCCCTGTGGCTGTCGGCGTGTGGGTGGGAGCTTACGCAAAGACATGATCTTACAAGGCATATAAACGAAGACATCTACCTTCATATCAGCAGAGACGACAAATCTGCGCTTCAATTTGCCCCGTCCGTCACAACTATCTTTTAAGCCCTCAACCCTAAACCTTATCTCTAGGTAAGGGGCCTCTTCTATAAGACACCCTCTTGCTAATGGTTCATGCAATGGTCACGTCCATGCCTCCCGAGCTGTCCTACAAACTATGCGCATTTCACCTAGCATATAATCATCAGTATAGTCTCCATAAACCTTAAATAGTAGTTTCCACGTTCTTTTCCATGATCCCCTATATAACCCCATATAATCCACATAAGCCCTAAATAGTAGTTACCAGGTTCTTTTCCATGATTCCCTGTATAGCCCCATATAATCCACATAAGCCCTAACTAGTAGCTACCAGGTTCTTTTCCATGATTCCCTGTATAGCCCCGTATAATCCACATAAGCCCTAAATAGTAGCTTCCAGGTTCTTTTCCATGATCCCCTATATAACCCCATATCATCCAGATAAACCCTAAATAGTAGTTACCACTTTCTTTTCCATGATCCCCTGTATAACCCGAAATAATCCACATCAACTTCAAATAGTAGCCTCCACGTTCTTGACCATGATCCCCTATATAACCCCATATCATCCAGACAAACCCTAAATAGTCGTTCCCACGTTCTTTTCCATGATCCCGTATATAACCCCATATAATCCACGCAAACCCCAACTAGTAGCTTCCACGTTGTTTGCCATGATCCCCTATATAACCCCATATAATCCACATATACAACCCCTAAATAGTAGTTTTACTCCCAAACCCCTCCACGTCAGACTCCTCAGCCCCCAAACCCCGAGGTTTCTGAAGACTTCTGTGGGACAGTTCTACTGGACCTGTGGCTCGAAACCTTGGTATGCTGAAGCTGCCGCTTGTTTCTGCAGAGGGTTTAGGTTTAAGGGTTTGAGGGTCGGGCTTCGGCGTCTAGAGTTTTGAATTCAGGGTTCAGGGCTTTACGCGACTTATGCGTGACAAAACTGCAGGCCCCTGCCATGAGTCCATTTTCAAAGAAGCGCTGCGTAGCTCAGCCATATTCTTGGGTGCATCTGATGTTGAAGAAGGATGCAACTAAGAGGCAAGAGGCACACATCTTTTTTGCCTCTCTTCTGCTTTCATTTTATAATTCACGTCTTACGAAGTGTAGGGCAAAATGTGTCACGTCGATTGAGGTTTCGGGCAGCTGCCGGTTCGAGATGCTTCGAGCAGCATACATATATCAACAGCCCAGAGTGCACGTTTAGACACACACTTGTGTACATGAAGCATGCAGACATGCATGTCTGCATGCATGCATAAGTCTTTCCTCTGCCTAGCATGCAAGGGAAGGATAGGATCCCGATAGTAGTCCCTATTTAGTGCCAAATGACCCTGAAGGCTAAGCCCCATTTTTGGGCCCTATAAGCTAAGTTCAGCTTTACACCCTTCCCCTAGAGCCTCAAGACCCTACCCTTAAGTGCTGAACCTTAGACTTCTAAAGCTTGTAACCGCTGCGCCCGAATCCCTCGGCCTAAACCCGCGACCCGAAGACCTTCAACCCCTGAAGCACGACGTACTTAAACACCTAAATCCTTAAGTATGGGCCCCTAGTATGGGCCCTTAGGCGTTGTAGGGCGATTCCAGGCACCCTTAAGGGTACATGCATCGTATAATAGAAGGTATATAAAGAGCCCAGGGTTGGGGGCCCATACTAGGGGCCCATGGTTTCAACCTTAGAATCCTAATCCTACATCCTACGCCGTAAGCTGAAATCAGGAAGAGAGGGTGAAGCCAGTTCTCGAGAGAGTGGCTTGGGAGCTCATACAGGACATGCTCCTTTCATGGGTCATTGGTGGCGGATTTCGGGTTCATTAATTGGGTTGAAGATTTGAATTCAGGGTCTGGTAGTGGGACACCTTTAACGAAAGAGCGCCTTCACTGCGCAAAAGAAACGAAGCGGGAAGGCTTTGGACCATGTGGTATAGGGTAAGGGGTTTAGACTTTGGGGCTTCAGGAATTGGGGTTCTCGGTTGAGAGTTTGGGGTCTGTTCAAGCGTTATGCGTTCCCCTACTACATTCTTCCCGCTGTAGTACTGCTGCTCTAGGTTCCCCCCTGACTAGCCTGACAGGCCTACTTGGCGGAGAGCCTTGGCTTGTAGTATTCGGCGTTCGTAGATGATTTAGGGTTTAGGGCTTAGGGGAACTTACAGAAAGCAGATTGCATTTTGCATGGACACTTTTTCTCAGACTGTGGAGATGACCATGTCCCCAAACCTTGAACCCTAAACCCTAACAAGTGAAGAGACTGCTGTATACTTAGGGTTTAGGCTTATGTACCAGGATTCTGCATCCCAGACGCCGGAAACCCGGAGTTCCTCCTGCGACCTAGACATCTGAATCCTCAAGGGTTTTGGGTGTAGGATTTGCTGTGTAGGGTTTAGGGGTTGCCGACACAAGTTGCCAAAAGAAGGAACCCTAAGCCCTTAAAGCCCTAAACCCTTAAATTCGAAGCCCTTATACCCTAGAGCCCTGAACCCTTAAACCCTAGACCCTACGTCCTATAACCCCTAAACGCTTAAACCCTTAACCCTTAAACCCTAAAACCCTAAACCCTTAAACCCTAAACCGGTAAACTCTTAGCCCTTAAGCTCTGAAACCTTAAACCCTTAAACCCATGGGGTTGGAGTGAGGAGTGTCCAGATGTGGACCCAAGCGCCAGAGATGTGATTCAAGACATCATTGAGGAGGCCAGGGACACAATGAGCTATAGTCTCAACTCCGTAAAGGGGATTGCGGAGGGTAGTGTTTAGGGTAAAGGGGTTTGTATAGGGGATTATATAGGGGACGAATATAGGGGTTATTGAGGGGGATACTGAGGAGTTTAGACTCCGGCTCATACAATGGCAGTGTAGGGTTGGCGGTTTAAGGCTAAGGGTGTAGCGTTTAGGGCTTGGGATTGTTTATAGGGGTATATAGTGTTTAGGGAGGATCATAGAGAATGGAACAGGAACTTGGAACATGAGATAGACACTGGGATTGTATGAAGCCTGTTCATTCCAGCAGCTTCGATGCTGACACCATGATTATCACCATTCTTATCATTAATGCTTTGATTGCTACTCTCGGTATCGGTGGCCCAGTCGGAGGGAGGGGAATGTGGATGTGGAGAAGTGGTCAGGCTTTGGGGCCTTTCTTTTGGATATTGAGGGTTCGGCTTCAGGATTAGCAGGGGTTTTTATGAATGGAAAATGAAATGGAAACCCTAGGTCTGCGTCAGAGGACTATATAGGGTTGTGGTCAGAATGATACTGGAGAATCAAATGGAAAAGAAAACGGACAATGAACTGCAAGCTGTGGATTTTTCCTGGTCTCAATAGTACAAATAGTAATAGTAATGTTTATAGTAGCAATAGTAATAATGATCGTAAGAATAAAGTAGTATCAAAATTAATGATGGACAACAGTAGCAATAATACTATTGCTAATAATACTAATAACAATAGTAATAGCAGAGTAATAACAATAGTGATCATAATTAGCTTCATGTTTGAGGTCTGGGGAGTTTATCGGACCAGCACAGCCCGCTTGAGGCTTTGACAGTTTGGAGTTCGGGCCAGCCTCTCATAAAGGCTTGCTATGGCCGTGGAAAACGCACGCGGCTTTTATAGATTGGGTCAAGGGTTTCCTACAAGTTGCTGAGTTTTTTCAAGTCGGGCTTTGGCTTCACCTTTCCATGGCTTTTATCGAGGTTTCAGATTAAGGTTATCTCCAGCTCATCATAGTTTCTGAGAATAGAACTCAGTTCACCGTGTAGCGCAAGTTGACTAATTTTCTACCCAAATCAGTTGCAGAATATGTGTCGAGTGCAGAAGTCTGCATAACTGGCAATGATGTTCCCCTGTAGTTCTTTTCGCTTTGGTTACAGTGTATGGCACCTCTGATGCCTCAAGGCCGTTGTGCAAGATTTCGGGCCATCGGCCCGTGCGATTGGCATAGGACGGTTGAATGCTTTCGCAGTATTCGGCCCCAACCCGGTGTCCAATGCTGTCATCGTGTTGCTCCCTATCGAACTGCCGCAGATTATAAACCTCCCATGAGCTAGGTAGGGAAATTACTCAAGTTGTATAACCAGGTCATAAGCTATATCTCCCTTGCGCGCAAGGTGTTCGCTGAGTTTGCCGACCAGCGGAACTTCCTGGACCGGGCGGTGACGCTCATTATGTAGCGCAAATGCTGAGGTATAGTTGTATTCCAAGACATGGTAACTTTAGCTTGCTGAGACTTATTGGAATACCCGTATTTGAGTACGTTACATTGCTGTTACCACTGTTGCTATGAAGGA
Source organism: Symbiodinium pilosum (assembly GCA_905231905.1). Taxonomy (NCBI): domain Eukaryota; class Dinophyceae; order Suessiales; family Symbiodiniaceae; genus Symbiodinium; species Symbiodinium pilosum. The sequence continues at coordinate 77,345 of CAJNIZ010024803.1, forward strand.
TCATTTGCTGATGCTGCTGCAGTTGGTTCCCTGAAAGTCTTGCAGAGATGAGTGAAGCTCTGGTGCTGCTCTCCCTCTCACACACACATACGCACACACTTGAGAGTTTAGTCGTATGCGGCTTTGGGCTACGCCCATTACTGGTAGCACACATGCATGTTACCACGCCCCTCAGCTGGTCCTGGGACATAAAAAGCATGCTACTCAAACAAGACACTACAAAGCGTTACGCCTGATCAGAGGCCTTGTTGCACCCTGCAGCAGTGTAAGATCTCCTACAAACTGAGTCGAGTCACAACAGTTCCAGGTGAAATCCTCGTGCAACCAAAAACGCTGAAGCCCAGTGTAGATAGTGTAGACGAGGCGTTTGTGATCGGTAGTCGAATCCGCGCACTGCCCGTTATCAACTATTGTACCATACGCGGCAAAACCCTAACCTTAAGCCCTTACTGCGTGGATATTCTGTGCCAAAACCTTGTTCGAATTGCTCTGGCCTTGCATCACAATCTCTAGCGGCCCCCTGTACGACATTGGTTTCGATTTCGTTGTCCATCTTCTACATAATTCTCCATTATGCCCGAATTAGTAGGGTCTACATAGCCGAATATACCCCAGAGCCTTTTCCAATACTTCGGGCCCCTAAAGCCCAACGCCTGCAATGCGGGCTCAAAAAGAACCTAAACTCTAAACCCTAAACCCTAAAGGACACGGTGAACCACGCCGTGGCGGAGTGCTTCAAAGAACTCGAGGAGGAGGATGTCCGGAAAAAGGTGTGCCCTGGTCCAGTGGAGTATTTAAGGTGTAAGGTTTAGGGTTTGGTAATAATTCACTTGGAGATACCGCAGTCCCTTCAAAGGGGATGTAGGGATTTCCGGTGGTTATTCAGATTAAAGGGGATGTAGGGGTTATAGGTGCTTATGCAGGGATATATCGGGCTTCAGCTCTAGGATGTAGGGTTCGGGATTGTGTTTTTGGTGTTGGGACGCTGTATTCCCCAATATAGAGTAACGTTACATCCTCTTATGGTATCGTATAATAAGAGAGTATAATCTCAAACCCAAAGGCCTGCACCCGAAACCCCATCTTACTAGGTTCAACCGCCAAAAAAATCGAGTTACTCATTTGAGGATTCCAGAGTGTGATGCGGGGGATATTGCGGGATTCTCTGGGGTTACGTCGGGCATGTACAGTATAGGGTTCACAGAAAGGGTTGCTGTTAATTATCATTAAGAAGGATAAGATTCTGGTAGCCCCGGGCCTTTCAGAGCCACGCTATAGGCTCAGGAGTTCAAAGTGGCCAGGTAGGGCCAGTGCTCTTGAACCCTAAACCCTAAACCTGGGACAGAAAACTTATGGGAATGCTGGCTCTCTCTCTCTCTCCCTCTCTCCCTCTCTCTCTCTCTCTCTCTCTCTCTCTCTCTCTACTTTACACACAGACTTTGAACAATGATTTGGGTAGTTCCCAAAATTGAGGTCCCATTTTAGTACTCCTACATATCAGGTACCGTAATATAATCTATAGCCAAAAGGCCCCTAATCTTGAGAACCCCCAATTTGCGTCACCCCTAGCGTCCTACTGGTGATGCAGGAACTTCTTTGCCACCTGACGGTCTGACGCGCAAAACCCCTTGGGAAGTGTAACCGCTTGGGCACGATGATTTGCTGGATTCCCCTCCATCAACCAGATAGCGCCGATAGCGGGGTG
>CAJNIZ010024814.1:18355-30762 GCA_905231905.1 Symbiodinium pilosum
TTAGACTATAGCTCATATACCGCTGCATAGGCCCTTTCTTATATGGGGGCAGTCATGATCTCCACAGTCGTAGAAGCGAGGCAAGTCGAAGTCACCTCCACCCGCCTAGGGTTTAGGGTTGGGGGTTTAGGGATAGTCCGCCAGTACATAATTTATGTATATATATATATACATATACATATGCATATGTTTTTATGGGCTTTCCCAAAACTGAGGGAGTTTTTTGCGGGTCCCTTGGAGGATTATAGTATTTTGTCGTCTATATTGGCGCCCCCCCGCAGACCCTAACACTAGGTACTGTATCGAGAAAGACTTACTGGGGTGTTGAGAGTTTCATCACCATGGGAATGGCCGGGCTGAGATAATTGACGACAAACACTTCAACGGTGATGTACACGGCTTCAATATCCCCGTATAGCTCCTATACAATCCCTCCGCAACAAATCCATACATAATCCCAAGTATCAGGAAATGAGGGCAGCATGATGAGCGTGGTTACAAAACTGACGGAACGCAGGTCGGCACAAATCGCAAAGATCCGCGAGATGTGCGTTGCGCGTGTGAAAGCCGAAGACGCCGAGGTTGCCACATGTAGCTTCCAGAGAAAGCACCTAACTAAAATCACGAAGCTCTACACCACTGTCTGGACGCAAGCTCCCCATGACACACGTCCTTCTCTACATGCTACAACTGTCGGTGCGCCTCTTATGTGGTTTTACCTCTTGAGTTTGATGGCTCAGACAGTCGGTTTATGGTGCTACCAGGGAAAGGTCGGGGAGTGCATCCCTAGAAGGAATGCCTTAGATAATGTAATGGCTGGTTGAGGATTAGGTGCGCTAAAGGCAAAGTTGCAAGGAAAAGTACCGCAAGTTGAGGAACTGCCCATGGTATTTCATGGTGCCGTTCGAGTTGTTAGGGGACCCACGCCATGCTTTAGTGGAATTTTCCCAGCTACCCGCAAAGAATTCTAAGTGCGGACTCCCAGAATGCCCCTACAATCTGCATACATCTTCGGGTTCGGATTACCCCAAAGCCACACCTTCAGGTGACCTCTGTACCCCTAAACCCTAAGCCCTAAACGCTATACCCGAAAACTATACTTGGGTTGAGAGACGTTTCCAAGACATGCCTGAATTGTCACGGCTCTGCCTGGGCCACCGGCCCTTTACCCTGGACAGTTGAAGAAGTACAATTTCCGGCCTTCACTCCCCAAGCTCCTACGCAATAAGCAACTTCAATTAAGTTACTATATTGGGGAAAACCTATCATTTACTCTATATACCCAATCTTGGGATACTTAATTTAAGTTCCTTAACAGCAACCGAGCGAATTCAGGGCCCAGAGTGTTCGAAGGCCGCCGCCAGGAAGAAGGCCTGGGCGGACCAGAATGCCAAGATCAAGGAGGAGTGTTTCAGGGAGTAGGGTTTAGGCTTTAGGGGTTCAGGATTTAGGGGTTTCAGGTTTAGGGGTTTACCTTTTTAGGGTTTAGGGTCTAGGGTTTTAAGGTTTAGGGGTTTAGGGTTCGTAAATAAAGGCTTTGGAATTGAAGGGATGGAAAAGAACATGGAAACCATCTACCAGTTCCGTTGCAGGTCGTAAACCCACTAAACGCTAGATCAAAATCCAAGCCCACACTCTAAAATCAAAAGCCCAAACGCGGAGCCTGACATAGAGTGTGTAAGCCTGAGCTCTCAAGCCTCCAAAGGTCCATGCCATGCAAGACCCTTGACGCAGGATTAAGGGGGGGATGTCTGGGGCACGTATGGTACACCTCAAAATCATGATAGTCACTTGCAACAGTCGCAAGACGATTAGTAGATCCTTCAAATGATTATACGTTGGACCTCCAGACAAACCAAAGACTAGATCTTTTTGTGTAGATTTGGAGAATTGGGATCATGTTTGGGCTCATTCTGGGTTTACATCGTGGATCTTTGGGATCCTTTGGGGGATCTGCGAAGACATGAGAATGCTTCGGTGTAAGCGCCCATAAGCCGCATCGCCTTCCTGGCTCAAGGTCAGGTCGTAAAAAGTACAACATGGGGCAAGGAAGCATGCAGGATGCATCGATCTATGCCCAGCATTCCTTCAAGTCTGTCGGCCCTGCAACGCAGCAAGGAGTCAAAACTTTGCGCGAAGGGGAAGTTTTTCCGTGTAGATGGGCGGAGCTCGCCTGAGATGCATCAAGCTCTTTCTAAGACCCTAAACCCTAAATGCTAAACCTTGAACAATGTCTCGTAGTAGCCGCCCTGAAGAGATGAGAAGCAATCGATTCAAAGCTGGGAGGTATCCCTAGGATCAACAAGGTGCCGGGGGCGCCCCGCAGACTGGGGGGACATGAAAGATCCTAGATCCTGAGCGCGGCCTCTTGCAACCGAATGATTGCCCTGAAGCGCAAGCAGCCATCGTCTGGCTATGAAAGGGCAGGGGCTTTCTCAAATATGCGCGTGGTTGGTTCAGGGTTTAGGGTTTTTCTGAAGCGTGCGAGTCTTGAGCCCCAACACAGACGGGGGGGTTTCTTCAACAATGGTAATTCAAAGATATGTGGTCTCGCTTCAGGGTTGCCTAGGGACCGTTTTCACCAGCTCTTCAAGCATGGGATGCTTTGCACCGGATTCCCCAAAGATGCTACTTGGAGGGTCATGGGGAGAACGCCTATTAGCCATATAACAACCCCAATGATCCCCTTCATGGACCTACTTCCTAAGTCCCCATGACCCTCCAAGTATACTTCTTAATTGTTACACTTGTGAGCTATGCTTGGGGTGTGGCACAGGGTGGAAGATGAGCCAAAAGTCCTCACGTGGTAGGCCCAGGAGAGGTTTATCAAAGCTACGAGTTCTTGTTTGAGGTCTTCAAAACATGTAGACAACCCAATATAACCCTAATATAACCCCAATATTACCCCAATAATACCCCAATATTACCACAATATTACCCCCATAGTTCAATACAAGCTTACTGTACATGCGAATGCAAGTTTCGTTGGACTTCAGCTGCCGTTGGAGCTTGCCTTGCTTTGCCATTTCTGACTGAATTCAGGATAAGTGGGTAGGTGCTGCGACAGCCTGCCGTCAGAAATAGGACTCTAGCTTCGCCAAACTAGAATCTACACTATGGCTGTTGCACGGGCTAGAGTGGCGTCATCAGGGTTCAGGAATTTCAAGGCTGTTATTGGACTGTCCCGGGTGCATCTGAATAAAGTGCAGGACACCTGATGTGGGGAAAGCAGGGAATTCCAACCCCTTCTTCTTTCAATTCAAGGCTTCAACATGAACCCTGAAGCCCTACACTCCATGCCCTGCGCCATGCTCTGCCTTCCATAATAATGTTCTGCCTTTGAGAAATATTCCTACCGTATCACCTTTATTACCCCCAAATCCTTAACCGCAAAGCCCAAACCTTAAACCCGAACCCCTAAAACCCTAAACCCCTTAACGCAGGTAAAGTTCTGAAGAGGTTGAAAAACAAGAAACCTGCACCTCAAACAATACGGGTAGTTTTTCATTTTCTTTTCCTGTATTCCACTAAAAGACGTTACCGTTCCCGAAATCGTGCAGGGATTTTTTTCTCCTCCCCCTTGGTCCCAAAAGAGTTGCTCATTCAGCTAAGAGCCTGGAGGTCCTCTTGGGGAGCGATGGACGTAGCCGCGGCGAAGTGGACCGCGAAGCTGTGCATCGAGAGCTGAGCTCCATGAAAGTGGGTTCCTTGTCTTGGGTTTGTCTGAGATTTTGAGCTTTAGAACTCGAAGCGTTCTGAGCTTGGGGGTTTGTGTAAGGACGTAAGTTTTCAGGGATTCGGTGTGCCTTTTTTTGTTGGTGAATCTGGCGCGTCTGGTTGTGAGGATGGAGGTTTTGAGTGTGATTGGGATTTTTGAACTTCAAGTTTTTGACTTTGTCTCCATAAGTAGACAAGTTAGAGTCACTTTGCCAAAGCCCTACACCCTAAAAGAGCCGTAAACCTTGGGACATGGGGGGGATCAAGTTGCTGCCGTCTCTGCTTGACGCTGGAGTTGGTAGTAGTTTTCAGACAACCCTAAACTACTAGGAGTATAGTAGGCCTAATATAATCCTTATTATCCCTTATAGCCGCTATTACAGGGTGGGGGATCCACCTAACCTAAACCCTTAACTCCTTTTATGGGTTTTGACCCTGCAACCGTAAACATGCGAAGAGTGCGCTTCTGACAGAACCCTTGGGATTGCCCTGCGTTGCGCGAAAGGCCTTTTTTAGGTGGACCCCACACCCAGTAGTTGTGACCAAATATAGGGATAATGGAACAAATGGAGACTACTATAATGGGTTACATAGGGATTATAGCGTATGTAGGTGGGTTATATGGGGATACCGGAAAGGAAAATGAAAACTACTAGATAAGGGATAATAGGGATTCTATCAGGTCTCTCTTAGATTCCTGTTATACCACTACTACAGGGTGGGGTTCCTCCTAAAGCATTTTCTATTTCCTGGACGGGCCTGTAACACTGTGGCCACCAGGCATTCTGATGTCATGTGGCATCCCGCAGCAACATGCGTGTTCCCAGCGCATCCCATTTGGGCAGCATGCTGTCGCAATCATGCACACGCGAGCCTCGATATTGTTTTGCGTTCCAAGCACATACAGCTATCAGAGCATCCACGCCCATGCTGGCACAACAACGCTCGTATTTCAGAGCGTCCGAATGAGTTTCGTGTTCCCAGCGTATACCGTTACCAGAGCATCGATGCCCAAGCCACACTCACGTTTGTGTTCCCAGCACGTGCGGCTACCAGAGTATCCATGTCCAAACCATGATAATAACAATGGTCATGTTCCGAGCACGCCCCGTTACCAAAGCATTCATGCAGCCATGATAGTGTTCGTCTTCCAAGCACATACGATTACCAAAGCATCCATGCCCAAACATAGTAGCATTCGTGTTCCAAGCACATACAATTCAATGACCAGAGCATCCATCCCCAAGCCATACCGTTGTTTGTGTTTCAAGAAGGCGGGGCTGCTGGAGCTTATGAAGTTCTGCCGCGTGTTCATGAAGGCGTGTAAGCGTTTTTGGGAGGTACGAGCCGCGCTGAAACTGAAGCTGAAGCTGCTGCTGCTGCTGCTGCTGCCGCCGCCGCCGCCGCCGCCGCCGCCGCCGCCGCCGCTGCCTTTGGGTACCCAAACTCCCACGATTTGCGGTTTATGCGGCGCGCTGTTGACAGAACGATGGAGCGTTGTTTTTTTTGGATCGCCATATTGGGGCTGTGCCTGTTTGCACTAGGGGCCTAGATCTGCACAGGCTAGCCCTCCTCCAACGTGAAGCCGTAAGGTGGAGTACGGTAGCTTTTGTTTCAGCTTGTCTTGGGCTCACCTATGGTGCGCTTGGGGATTTCAGAGGTAAACGTTTTTTCCTTTTTTTCCCCCCTCCCCCCGATTTGCTGGGAAAGCAGCGTGTGGATGACTTTGAAAACCACCCAGCTAAATTGAATGGCAATCTCTGTTCAGGCCGTGTTGCGGAGTGTCAGTTCAGAACGTTGAGCGCTTTGGGTGAGCTTGATGGCTTCAGTGAGAAGGTGTTGAGGTCAGGGCTGTCATCACTCGTTTTCCTTTGTTTTCTGTAGTCTGGATTGTGACCTCTTTGCCAGTCCAGGCTGTTGACTCCAGATAATGACAGTGTCCGCCTTCCTAGTCGTGGTGGTAGTTGCAAGAGCCTTAGCAAGAGGATTGTTTGGAACCCCTCAGCCCTAAACTAGGTCCAAGTTTCGAAAGAGACTTGCCAGGTTTCGGGAAGTACAAGCAGCTGACATTTCAGGAGGTGGCAGACGATGACTGCGACTATTGCAGCTGGGTCCTGGCGCAAGATGCTGTCACCAACAGGTAGCTGGGTCGATGCTGAACATGCTCTTTGCATATGAAGAGACAAGCCCAATAGATGATGGACGTCATAACGGTAAACTTACTGAGGGCTAGTAGGGAGTAAGGGAAGATCATCCCTATATAATCGTCAAGTAGCATAGTCCCTTATTCCTACCAACCACCTATATAATCCTCAATATATATATATATATTCCCTTATGCCCTCCCAAACCCCAAACCCTCTAGCCAGCCTGTATACTGAAATTATTCCTTAGCCTGAGCCGACACGGCCCAAAATGGTTCAAAAGGCCCAGATTGGCTCCAAAAGGTTTTCAAATGTGCTTCAAAATGCACTTGGCTCCAAAAGTTTCAAATTCCTTCAAAAAGGCCCAGTCTCCAAAAAGGCCCAAAACTGTTTTAAAAGCTCCAATTCTTCCTCCAAAGGCCAGATTGGTTTCAAAAGGCTCGAATCGGCTCCGAAAAGCACCCGAAAGCCACTGATTTGAGCTGGAAAAAGGCCCACAAAGCCACCAAAATCCAAAAAATCATCGAAACTTATTGAGAAACTTCCGCGGACCTGAACCCAAACCTAATAAGTCTTCCTAGAAATGATCCAATAGTAGTATAAGGTACTCTAAACCCTGAGCACCCTAAACCCTAAACACCCTGAACCCTAAACCCTAAACCTTAAAGCCAGGCAGATGCAAAGGCTCCAGGCCTTCTTGCGAAATTTGACAAAGCTGAAGGAACAGCAGAGTCCGCTACTGAAGGACTTACTGGGGCTCAGTAGGGGATAAGGGGTTTAGGGCTTAGGGGTTGGGGTTTAGGGCCAAGGGTCTAGGATTGTACTGGGGGTTACTAGGGAATAAGGGAATATATTATAGGGTTTAGGGTTTAGAGTCTGGGGTTTAGTGTTTAGGGGTTAGTAGGGAATAAGGGAATAGAATATATTCCCTTCTTCCCTGCTAACCACCCGTAAGAGGAAGGGGCTTTGTCTGCGCTTGCGCTTCCTGCCCGGGTCATTGCGGAGGGGCCTTTGCCGGCCAAGTCCAAGCTTCTTGGTGAGGAGTTAATTGATTTAGGGTTCATGGTTTGGGGTCAGGGCGGGTTGCTATTCAAAAGCGTTACATAAGTCACCATAGTGCGGATATGTAGTGAACATTATGGGTTTCCTTCTTATGGCAACTTCGTTTAGAGTGTGGGAGCCTGATTAGTGTGCCCCCCAAAAAAACAAAAGGGAGCCCGTAGTATAGAAAGGCCTCAAGACAATTTAGAGGGTCTGGGGGATCCTATGGCTCCTACTTATATTAAAATCTATGAAGGAAGAGGGATCCTTCGGCTTCCATTGAATCCATAAGGATTTGCTCAGTCTAGCTTTCAATAGAATAGGAAAGGCAGGGTCCTCGGCCTTTAAGTTAAACGGCCTGATCTTGAAAACCTAGCAAAAGCAATCACAGTTTCATTAAGCTCATGGAAAACCTCTTCAAGATTAATTTGAGAATTTGATCAACACCTTCCCTAGAATTTTTCCGACAGAAAAGACTTTACTTTATTGGGACCAGCCCCCCCAATCGAACCGGGTATCCAGTATTCAAAAAACTTTATTGGGGATCCCCGCACTAATGGGGTTTTAAACATCCCTGAAGCGCAACCCAGGCTTCTTGGGGAGGAAGGCCAGCGTGCGGAAGCGGTAAGGACGACTGCGAGGCCTCTGGCCCAGATGTCCCAAAGTGGTGCTGTCAATAAGCTGCTGGCCATGGGTTTCCCCGAGGCTGATGCTTTGGAAGCCCTGGCGAAAGTGGGAAACAGCGTGGAGGCTGCTGTAGATCTGCTAGCAGCTCCCGAGGCCCTTCCATCTTCTCCATCACACGTTTCACCAGCCGCTTCTTCAGCTACTCCGTCAACCTTTCCGTCAGTATCTCCATTAGCTGCTGAAGCCCCAAAGGTGTCCCGCGGTCCGGACGTCGCGGATACCCCCAGGCCAGTGCGCACTGTACGGAGCACAGCGCTCCAGCAGCAAGCTCACCAGTCTCAATCACAGGGGTCTCTTGCGATGAGCGGCCAGGTGCGACCTGAGGCGCAGATCCTTGATGCTGGGCTTGATTTGGACGCAGGTTTTGAGTTCCTGTTCACTTCAGTCCCAGTGCCATGCTTCAAGCGGATAGGATAGGAACTGGATGTTGCTTGAAGGTTCAGGGTAGCTTTTGTGGGGTTACACGTCCACTAACTCATTAAAGCCCCACCACCCCCACTCATGGTTATTCATGAGTCTTGAAGTCAAAGAGCTTCCAAATCTGCTGGATCAGGATAGTGATTCGGAGGGGGACTCAGCGGATGCAGTGCGCGTTATCGGAGAATGCGCTGCAACCTACTGCGACGAAAGCTCCGACAGTGATGTACAAATCGCCTTTGACTGATGAGAAATATTCCGTTACATGTGGAGTAGTACAGTGGTGATTGTCCTTACTTTGGCATTACTTATAAACAGTGTGGCTTTAACCAATTGTGGTGCTACTCTTGCAAGTAGCAAGCTTGTGTGCTTAGCCCAATCTTCCGAGCTGGGGAAGGCTTGGAACTGTGTACAGAGGGCACATCCATGGGAGCGCAAGCAAGCAGAGGTTGCGAAAATGGTGACTACCTCCATGTGAGCTATCGTAAAAACTCCTTTAAGGGAGTTATATAGGGGATTATATAGGGGAGTGCTATAGGGCTTATTAAGGGGGATGCCAGGAGTTTAGAGTATAGCTCATGTGATGGTGGCTCTAAACTACTGTGCTGAGGTGTTCGTATGATTGACAAGGCTCTTTCCTTGTTGCTGGGTGTAAAGGGAAACCATAGTTCGATGTGGAAACTCCTGCCGGTACTTTGGTACGGTTGTCCCGGCTCCTCTTACCGACTTGGTACAAGCACGAGAGGCATGAAGCTTCAGGCTCTCTTATGTGTGCACCGGGAAGATGCCAGACACTCCAAATGCAAATCGCCGAGCCCTCGAGCCCTATTTCGCCGAGAGCCCCATGCCCCCTATGGAATCATAGTCCACCTTAAGTAGATAGAATATGGGTTTGGGTATATTATAATAAGATCCCCATATACCCCATATTCTATCTACTTAAGGGGGACTGTACATGATGCCGCAAGGAGTGTTTCGTAGGTTGCAGGCCCGAAGCATTCTCCGCAAAGCACCCCATCTTCGATCCGCAGCACACACCCTTCAGCGATAATTCGATTAAGACAAGGAGGCGAGTCAGGAATACGGCGAACAGGGGTGGTTAGTCGTGGGCCGAAATTCATTTCCCTCAGCCCTAAACCCGTAAGCTTTGATCTTGAAGCCCAAAAGTAAACTCTGAACCATATAATCAAATTGGATCCCTAAACCCTGACAAGAACCCTAAACTCCAACTCTACAACATGCCGGCCCAAGGCCAGCTTGCAAAAGCTCACGGCCACACCTTTCAATACGGACCTTATTGCAGACACCTTTAAGCAGTGTTTAAGGGGGGTTGGTGAGGAGTTTGGGTTCAGGATTACCACTATAGGACTCATAAGCAGGTACTACATTGGAAAGTTAAGGCAAACTGTTAATCTGGATCCTTAGATCGTAAGCGCTGCAACACTAAGCTCACAACACGACGCCTTACGCGTGGGGTTCAGGGCCATGAGCACTCAAGCCTGAACAATCCACCGCGAACAGGGCCACTTTTCGACTTAATCTCAATCCTCAAATCTCCTCACCAGCCCGTCCTAAAGTCCACGCTCCAAGCCCCAAACCCGAAGAATGCAACCGTAAACCCTGAACCCCAAACCCACAACTTGGGAGAGTCAAAGGAGCCCCCTTCCCCTGCATCGCCCGCTTCAGCGCTTCCGCCGAAGGCCTGAATACGTCGAAAAGGGGTTGCGTATGGTTTTAAAGCGCTTTCACTTTAAGAATTCGGTGCGGCGTTGAGGTTTAGAGCTTTGGGTTTAGGTGTCAGGGTGTGGACAAGAAGCAAAACGCTAGAGTAGTTTCCAATTTCTTTTCCATTCCTTCATTTCCAGCTAACCAAAGGTGTCCAAACAGTGAAGCAAGTCTACAGTCTGGGCCTGAGGCCGTTTGGATTTTGCGTTTCTTGAAAAAGGGTGTACCGCTAGGGAACCTAGGGCCCTAGGGGCATGTAGGGACTAACCAAAAGTTATAGGGGTCCCCAGTAAGGTATTTAAAGCTGAACAATAAGCCCCAACATCTAAACGCTAAACCCTAAACCCTCAAGCCTAACCCTAATCCCTAATCCCTAAACCCTGCAAGGGCAAGAGTGGCTACCTCAGTGCGGGCCCGGAGGCCTGCATGGTTTGGGGAGCACTTGGTTTAGGGTCTAATTCGGTGTTCGGGTTCGATCTGGGTTTGATTAGGCTTTGGGGTTTAGGGTTTAGGGTTTGGGGCTTGGGTTTAACTAGAGATTCGGGTTCAATTTGGATTTAGGGCTTGATTAGGGATTCGGGGTTCACTTTGGGTTTAGGGTTTGAGCAGGGTTTTTTGGGGGCTTAGGTTTCAGTACGGTTCAGGGTTTAAGAAGGGTTTAGGGATGTTTAGGGTTAGATTAGGGTGTCGAGTTTCGTTAGTGTTGAGGGTCTAATTCGGGTGCAGAGTTTGATTTAGGGTTTAATTAGGGTTTGGGGTTTAATGAGGGTTTAAGGCTTCGTGAGGGTTAGGGCTTAGGCTTGAAATTGCGTGGCGTATGGTACCTATGGAAAGAAGGAATGGAACATTACCATCAGGGCGCTGGGTTCAGGGTTTGGGGTTTAGGGAAGATTCGTACCTGGCTGTTCAGGGTGAGACTAACCTGGTTAAAAGTGTATCTATAAATCAAGTTTGAGCCCCCGCGTCTCCCATTAGGGTTATAATTATTTGACTTGTATCTACAGCTATAGTTGGGTCTTTGTTGCCCCGAACCGCAGATTAGGCTGGAGCTTGGGTTCCACGCCCACAGTCCCGTAAACCCTGAAACCCTTGTGGCAAAATTGAGGCGGACAGGCTCGAAGGGCTGCTGGGCTGTGATACTATTCTTTCTGGGGGTTACTAGGGAAAACGGGAATATATCATATAGGATGACTGAGGAAGTTGGGTTTTCTCCCAAACAATCATGGAACTCGACTATGAAATGGAGAGTGGTCTGAGAGGGCCCATTTCCAAATTCAATCTTAGTTTGGGGGGTTTCTAGTAGGTTTCGAGACAAGCTCTTTGTGCTGTGAAGCTAGCAAACACACCCTGCACATAATCGCCGGTCCTGTCCCCGTGCGGCACCAGAAACCTTGCCCAAAACGATCAGGAATTGCGCTCCGCCGCACGCGAGGAGATGGGCTGGCTTTCAAGTGGGGCTTTGTGCGCATAGTTTTCCTGATGTTGCTGTGATTCTTCCGGGTATTGCTAGTGTGCTGTACCCCCTCCTCAACGGAGCGATAATGTTGTTCTTCCTCTCCTTGATGCTTCTGCCACTCTGATTGCTCATTGGTATCGGTATTACCACTGTTTGGGTTCCTGCTTTTAGCACCGGCATCGACAGCAGTCGCAGCACTCGCCGCCATGGCAGAAGCAGTAGCGGGAGCAGCGATCACGACAAATCCTTTTCGAATGGAAGTAGTTCAACCTATCTTTTTGAACATGGTTTTGTTAACATATTGAAGGTTCCTTAGGAATATTGGTGATTGTATACATTGGGTCCCGCTGGGGAGACCTTGAAGTGACACCACGGGCCACCCGAGATCCCGAAACCAAACGCTCAAAACCAAAACTTAAAACCTGGACCTGATCATCTACAATCTACAAACCTGAAACTCTAGGCCCAATAACCCCTCAACCACACTTCCACTTGAACTCAAAAGCCTTAAGCCCACGCCTTCAAGCCTGCACCCCAAGTCCCTCGGCCCTTAAACCTACAACCAGAATCCCTCAACTCAAAGCCTGAACCCAAACAATCCCTAAACCCGCGATCCTCAACCCAAAGCCTAGACCCTAACTCCCCCAACCCTGAAGAAAGCTGTTGATCAACGTTATCAACCAGGAGGCTACAGTTTCCAATGTAGAGAACCATTCCATCCTCCTTTGGTGGATAGTTTAGGGTTCAGGGTGGTTTTATTCAGTTCAACCGCCCAAAGAAACAAGATTCCTCGTCTGAAATCCCTCAATCCCAACCCCCCAAGACTGAAACCCTAAACCTTAAGCCCTCAAAACTTAACCCTAAACCCTAAACCCTAAACCCTTAGCCCTCAATCCCAAACCCCCAAACGAAAGCCCTCCAACCCACAGGGCCAGATTTGCCTTGTTTGCTGTTAAGGAACTGAAGTGAAGTTACCATAACAAGGAAAGCACCTTATATACCATGTATATTTATATGTGGATTATGCTAAGTGAGTTTAAGTTCCAAATATGAATTCCTATACAACCCCTCAAAAAACAGGTCCCATTTCATCTTCTAGTTTCTTGTGCATTTGCTTCTCCATTATGGTAAATAAGCCCCTAAAAGCTCATCCCTACCCACGTCATAATTTCAGCAGTTTCAGTTTTCTTCTCCACCCCCAGACCCCAGACCCTAAACCC
>CAJNIZ010024814.1:31864-42058 GCA_905231905.1 Symbiodinium pilosum
CACTTCATTTCTGAAGATGTTTGTATCTGATGGTTAGGAGTTCCAGGGTCCCTTGCAGAAACTACTCCCAATAATTTTTTTCGACACTCAAAAACATGAAACCCTGTAAATTACCATATAAAACCACCCCCGGAACTGAACCCGGAGGGGGGTTTAGGGTTTAGGGTTTAGGGATTATTGGGTTCTGCCCCCCCGCAGTAACAGTTGGATAATAGTTATAATATGGTTACATATAGCCCCCAATAGGACCCCTAATATGGACTGTTACTAGGTGGGGCAGTACCCAAGTCTACTACCCCTTAAGTAATTTGCTTTAATCAAGCCTAATTGTGCTTCGATATCCTTTAATTCAGGGGGAACTTAGGCGGGGTAGTACACGGCGTGGTGGGGAAACCCGTAAAAGTAGGAGTTGAGGTTTGAGGCTTGAGGATCCGGGGTGCAGCATTTGGGGTTGCAGGGTTCACGTCTGGAATTCGCAAGGTCTTTCCTGTAGAGCTTGATAGTTTGTTCAGCCTTAGGTGCACCATGCAAGTTTTGTATAGGGTATTGCAGTCACAGCAGTCATTGCAGCCAAAACGTGATGCTACAACCTTATGGAGATACGTTTCGGAGCCACGAGCGTTGTTGCAACGCGAGTGTAGAGGAGTAGTGGTAATCAAGTGTCTTCGCTCCTTTCCCCTCGCATGAATGATTCCCAAGATGCAGTAGTGGACCCTTCATTACCCAATCCCTCATAGGGGTTGGGGCTTAAGGCCTCTAAGCCCGTATCTTCAAGTCACTCTGGAAAAGATTCAACTTCGGTGTTGAAAGCCAATGGCCCTAAACCATGCACCCGGCAGCTGAGTCACTAAAGCCTTGACCCCCAAAACCGTGATCCACAAAACCGATAAAGCTAAACCCTGAGCCTTAATCCTCCTCCTCCGACGATGACAGTCTAATACTAGTACTAGTACGACTCAAGTCCATGCAGGTGCAGTCTTGGCTCTCTTTCGTGCGAACGGGAAGTGCCCCAGAGATGTCCATGGACACCCTGGAGGCAGGGGTGCACAAACCCCCATGGTCTGTGAATCATGCGGAGATTGTCCTAGTTTCCATCATCAACATCGACCCGATTAGAGATCCCAATATACTACCTTATCAGAGCCTTCGTAGAAATTGTATAGAGTTTTTTAGATTGTTAGATGTGGAGTATACAGAATCAAGGCAATACATTGGAAGGGTTGGGGGGGGCTATAAGGAGACTTACTACGTCCCCTGACCCCCAAGTAGACCAGAAGCCCAACACACGCAACCCTGAACGGATAACGTAAGCCCTATCCTACACGACCCGTTTTCATTCTTGATTTCCAGGCAGCAACAGCTACCCATTTAACCTTAGGCGCGACATCGTCGTCACCATCTACATCATCCTCATCATCATTATCACCATCACCATCAACATACTCATCATCATCATCAGCATTATCATCCTCAGCACTATATCTCAAATTTGGTGGGCCGAAACCCGAATCCTACACCTTCAACCCTAAAGTTCACACTCCTTGTTAGGGTTTGAGGGTAAGGCTATACGTCTGAGGCTTAGGCTTTTGGGTGCAACGGTCTTGAGGTTTCGGGTCGATCAAAGCTCTTTCCCTCAAAGTGGGCACGGGTTGCCTAGGTCGAAAGTTCTTACAGACAGAAACCCCCCAATAAAGGCCGGTAAACCCTGAACCTTCAAGCCTGTAGAGGAATATCAAGCATTCAAGCTGGAGATGTCTGGTATACTTACTGGGTTAGTTAGTAGCGAATAAGGACTATATATATATGGGTTTAGGTTTAGTAGAGAATAAGGGAATATGTTATGTAGGGATTCCATTCCCTCTTCCCTACAAGCTACCAGTGAGTATAGAGCCCCATCTTCCACATTTCCAAGTCGTAGGTCTGGGGTAGGTTGCACCGGCTTGGAATGTATAGTTCGGGGTTCAGAGTTTAGGGTCTCGCGTTTAGAATTTAGGGTTAGGGCCCCGCTTGTATCCAAAGCATTCAAACTTTGGGGGGAGCCCCAGGATTTATTGACTTCTTTTTGCCATGGGCAAACCCTTCGCTGACACTAACTCCTAAACTCTAAAGCCTCAACCCTAACTCCTCAATTCTCCAGTCTTGGTAACTAACCCCTGGCCTTTAATCCTCTCCAATATTCCCGTTAAATTCGTATTAAATTCTGAAGTCTACAATCTTATGTTGGGAGCCTCCAGTCGTAAACCCAACCAATCTTGCCTCTCCCCTAATCCTAAGCACTCCTTAAATCCTAAACCCCAAGGCCCCAATACTCTCTAAGCCCTACACCGCAATCATTCCTAAAGCCTACTTGGAGGGTCATGGGAACTTAGTTAGTGGGTTAATAATGGGGTTCACTGGGGTTATTCTATGGCTTATAGGGGTAATTAACCTACTTACTACATCCCCATGATCCTCCAGGTACTCATCCCTCGACCGCAAACCAAGCCGGACTTGGAACCCGAACCCAGGAGGCCAACAGCTCAGCGGGCAGCCCAATGCGCAAGGCTGTTACTGCCGCTCCCCAGGCGCAGTCCCAGGGTTTTGATGGTTTTGGAGAGTAATATGGGGATTGTATTATATAGGGGGTATATAGGGATAATGGAAAAATGGAAGCTACTGTAGGGACTGTGTAGTGTAGGGAAGGGTATATTGGGCATGAGGGTTTATGGGCTTGTGGTTTACAGTGTTAGGGTTGAGGAGCGTTGAGGCTTTGGGGTCTGAGGGCCCGCGACCTTGAAACTCGGGATTCCGAAGGTCGCAGCTTCGAGAAATTCCCTGTAGGGATAAATGGGGTTATTCTATGCCTTATAGGGGTTCTCAACCTTCTTGCTAAGTCCCCATAACCCCCAAGTAGTACTCCAGATCTGCCAAGATCTTGGGACATTGTGATTGTCTGTCAAGAAGATCCTCGCATCCTGAGAAGTTTGTTGACCAAGTGAGCATAAGACGAACGAAGTCTGGTCCTCTTCATCCGACAACTCGACGAAATGCTAAACGTGCCTGTGAAAGTCACTAGGCAACAACGAGGAAACATCATGAAGTACCACATGCCGTGAAACAGTGACCGTCTGCCTGGAATGCAGCAGCCACAAAACGTCACTGCCAAGAAGAGCCTGCGTATTCAAAAGGTTGTGACTTACCTTGATGGGTAGAGTGCCGATGAACGGACCATGATTTGGACAACACCCCATGTCCTACCCAACCTTGCCAGCAGAGAACGGCAAAGGCACCTCCAGTGATAACACCTGTTGCTACGCCCGTGGCGGCAGCTGTCGTGGCGCCTGCATCTGTTCGGCGCCAGGCTTGGGGAAGTCAATCTTCATGGGCAGGGCATTGCAAATTAGAGTCTTCCTCCCTATATATTCTTGTCATAAGTGACACACGCTGCTCCCAAAGGATTTTTGCCTAAGGTTGAGGGGGCAACATGCATTCTTGGTGTGGGTGGCAAAGAGGATGATGGATGCAGAAGACTCACCAGCAGAATCTTTATTGCCGCCGCTTGCAACTTACTCCAAGGCCATAGTTTAGTCAGCAAAGCACCAGGCCCTAAGCCTGAAGTTCTCAAAGTCTTAGACCCTAAGCCCCATAACTCCTAGGCCCTAAACCCTAGACCATGCCTACGCCCCGCGAAATCGATAGAACCCAAGTACCCACGAATAGGACACACAAAAAGACCCAATCTAAAGACGCAATTTAAGGCCACTTGGAAGGTACTGGTAATCCCCAAGCCCCCTTTAAGATCCCAGTTGCCATTTCATGTTCTAATTCTTCATTCTGGTAACGTAACTAAAGTTCCTTAACTCCCCGTACAACCCTCATACAGGCCCAGGTTCCCTTTCCATTGGATTCTCCATCGGTTGTTTTATCCACAGGTTCTGTGTCAATGAACCTTCCCAACCTCCTCTCATGAATACTCTCAAGATGCTTCCATTTCATTCTGGCGGGAAAATTCTCACTAGGATGGGATTCCTTGGTATAGATCACAGGTTGTTGTTTAGGGTCCAGGGTTGTTCTACTCCACAGGTTGTGGTCAACCACTTGCCGCAGAAGGTGATCTATCCCAGCCCCGCAAGCCATGGACCGGCAACTTGGCCCCTTTTCCAGACCCTGCATAGGCTCTTAAAGGTCAAGACCGGATAAACCACTGGGTACATGAAGTTATAGGAAGGACACGAGGGTCCTGATTCCTCACGCTGTTCAGCAAGAAACGAATATAGGGATCCGTTTGGGACCCCTGGTTTGGCCCAATTCATCTTGTAGATGCGCTGGCGACCATGACGGCCAAATCGCGCACTCCGGCTAATGTTAATAAAGCATCGAACATCTACTAGAGCTGCCCCAGCAACAAATCATCCAAGCCCTGCCGTCCCTCGACCCTAAACCTCTTACCCCCCTACCATGTCCCCTGGACCCCTAGCCCGCAACACTGCGCTAAAACACCTGGATATGTACAGCAGGATGCAGTCCTCTTCCATTGCTTTAGGCCTTCTTCTTACCCCTGTCATAGCTTGCAGCTCAGGCGAGGGTGCTTTTCGCCAACGTATCGCAAACAAACAGCGGTGTGAAGTCAGTCCGCATCAGCGCCCCAGGACCAGACTCAAATTGGGGGGGGGGTTAGGAGGGTTAGGATTTCAGGGTGTAGGTTGTCTCAAAAGAGAGCACCGCAGGGTTTTTCGGAGATAAGTCTAGGGATTACAAGGGTCCCCAAACAGGAGCATGTAGCCCCAAACCCTAAACCCTAACAGGGATGGCAGCCTCTTGGGCAGTCGTCCGAATCTGATTTCTAAGTGCTTCATAGTGCGACTACCGCGCAGATGCCATGGTCACATGAGCTATAGTCTAAACTCCTTAAACGGGCTATATGGTGATACAGGGGATTTTGTATTCGAGTTCCTAGAGCCATGGTCAGACTTTGGTTTCTACACCCCAAGCCCTACAAATCTCGAAGCCCCAAGAAACCCTAAATTCGAAACTCCACACACCCTCAAATTGTAACAGCGTTCCACCCCACCCAGGATTACAGGTTTCGAGTCCTCGGCCGGTGGTTGTGCGTCATCTGCCTGTGGCACGGGTCGTCGCATGCTCTTCAGGCCACAGTCAGCTGGCCCTGTACCCCTGTACTGGGGAGTATTGCGTCCTCCCTAAACCCTAATTAAATAGGGCTACGAAAGGTACCCAGAATTCTGGGAGGATCTAGAAACAAGAGCCCCCATTTTGGCACCTCATATTACTATTGGGCAATTTCTAGGAACCGTGAAGGGGGATCGACTTTCAGGGGTGTGCTTCTACAGGGACACCAACATTGAAACACATTTGTGTGGCACATGCAGAAATCATCTGGGGTAGATTTCGCCAAAATCCTGGGCATGTCATAATCAGGTTCCTTGTGTTTTGAAGGCTTTTCGTGGGACATTCACTTTTCGAAATGCCCATGTAAGCAATTGGTTTCGTGGGGCTCCACAACAAAGCCTCCTACATGCTATAAGGAGGAAGACGTAATCTAGACAAGATGGAAGGCATGTGCAGCCAAGACAAGATGTGCACGCGGCCGCCTAGATCCCTAAAGTTAGAGCCCTGTTTAGGGTTGAGGTTCAGATTTGGGGGTTTTAGGATGTTTTGGGGGCATGGGCTATGACCTTTCGATATAGAATACAGTGCTTGCCCCTTCCCGAGGTCATTCGGGCCCATTGACGATGGGCTTTCCAGTGCCAGTGTCTCCGTCGAGCTCCAGGCACCTCATCTTCACCTCATCTTCACGTGGCAGCTTCAACCTGTAGAGGGGCCCTTGGTTTAGGGTTTAGGGTTTGGGTACTGCCCACCCCCACCCCCCCCGTAACAGTCTATATTAGGGGTCCTATTAAGGGTTATATATAACCATATTATAAATACTATCCAACTGCTACTGAGTGGGGGCAGTATCCAAGGTTTAGGGTTTAGGCTCAGTCTCCAGAGTTGTGTGCCGTTTGCAGAAATTTCCGTAATAGTTCGGCTCCGAAGATAGCAGGCGTTGGGTACTTTTTCTGATAAGCTTCCAACCCCACAGTGTTCTTCGGAATCTTTCAATTAAAAAACATGGGCCCTAACGAGGAATCCAGCATTATCATCCTGAACCTCGTACCCCCAAACCCTAAACCCCAAATCCTTAAACCCTAAACCCTAAATCCTTCCTAAACCTTCAATCCTTAAATTCTAAACCTTCAATCCTTAGATTCTAAACCCTAAATCCTCAACCCTAAACTCTAACCCCCCCTCACCTGAACTGTGTGCAGGACCCCCGTCTTCCACCACCTCACGCAGCCTGCTGGGTTCCTGATACCACCGCATGGGCCTTCATCCTTGCAGGCTCCAGTTTCATGGGTTTAGGGTTTAGGGTTTAGGGTCTAGGAGTGGCCACGTATTCTTACTTTGTTATATTACTATTATTGCTACTATTACTATTATGACACTACTATAGCTATTCTACATGAGGCATAGGGGGATACGATCCTTGCTATAGGATGCTGGGCCTGGTAGAGACAAGGTAAAGAGACCGCCAGGCTGTTCAATCAAGGGGTTAGGCAGGGTTGTAAGAGGTTTTAAAAGGCTTCATAAGGTTCATGGTTGGGGTTTTGGGGATTGTCTAGTCCGGTCAAATATGCGGCAGCCAGGCCTTGTGGATCTGCGTTCGGGGATGAGGGTTTAGCTCCTGAGCGTACGTACGTTTGAAGGACCTCCTGGTTAGGGCTGGTTATCAGGGGTTCATATAGTATATCACAATGCCCAAGTAGTGGCTCCTTTGCCCCTGCAGGTACTGCGCACGCGGACGCGGTGACCGTAGGGCCTTCACTTTTGCATGCTCGCGGGTAGTTCTCAGAGTTCTGGCTTCTTTTTGGGAACCAGCTAGTGTACGGCACGTGTTTGTGAGAGTTGGTAGTAGGACCGCGCAGTTGGACAACTCTTGGTGGCGTCTGGAAAGCTGAGACATCCCTCACAGAAGTTGCAGGGGAAAAGTCGACGAACGCCGACAGCCCTTGCCCCAACAGACATCTGTAGGCTGTGAGATCAGCGTCAGCGAGTTGAAAAAGGGCTTGCTTGCACAAGGTGATTGTTCGGCGGCATGCTATCTAAGGAGTGGTCCTCAAAACGAAAGTCCCGGCTTATGCTTGGTAGCTGCATCTTTTGCCCTAAGGCCTTAAAGTTCTGAACCTAAAGCAAAGAGCCCTGGAATCCTAGACCTCCAAAAACCTATGTATTTCTAGTGATCCATGTCCCCATTCCCTAGTAACCCTCACAAACCCGAAGACTTGCGTTGCGCTGCGGTATTGGTGCAGGTAGAGAAGCTGGGAGGCAAAGCCCACTTTTGCTTCACGCTGGTCGCTTGGGAGTCAGGCACTATAGGGGCCTAAATACTTACCAGCATTACGGTTGCAAATCCCTTGGGTCATTATGGTGTAGAGGACCTCAAGCAGACCTCAAGATGACATTGGTATTTATCTGGGCCCCTACAGTAGATCCTCAAAGGCCCTCAGATACGACACACCATCCAAGAAACTCTTCGGTTCCGTTATTCGTGCCTTCGCAGCGGGCCAGTCCTGTTTGGGTTTCGCCAGGAATGTACCCTAAGGAAGGTAGAGTCACATGTGAGAGAGCATGGAGGATGAACTTAAAATCACTAGACTATTCAAGGTCTAGGGCTTAAGAGAAGCTGGAAAGGTAAATTGAGTATATGGGTGTTTTCAAGATGATATCAGCAGTTTGGCAACCTCAATGCTTTGAAAGCACTGCCTGATGATTGTCCTTGTGGAGTTTCATTATACGTATACACATGCTTCTCTAAGTATAGGAGAAAATAGGCTTATCCATGGCATTCGGCTTCAGGGAAGCAGTCACGTCATAACCGTTTGTTATAACTTAGGACCCGATCCGGTGCAGTTACCATTCCGGTCTGCCCCGAAACCCCAAACCCTCAACCCTAAACCCTAGTTGTTGAGGTGTACCGACTTATCTTGACTACGATGGTAACCAACATTTCCAGTAGGATGACTTCCGCTATCATGGTCGACGCTGTTTACGGAGGAGATCTGAGGTTGTGGTTGTGATCCAGAGCCTGTTGTGGCCCTCAAGCCTAAGCCCTAAACCCTAAACCCTAAACCTTAATACCAAAACCCAAAACTCCAACTTTTACCAAACCCGGAACCTGAAACCTCACTCGCCGGCAACTTAGGCCCGTGATCAGTGATGGTCAGAGCCAGGGTTGCAAGGCGATGAGATATTCCCTCATCAGCAGAGAGGCCTGGATCCGGTTGGCTAACGATGTGTACTATAGCCTAAGCTTGACACAGCGGGGTTATATAGGGGATGGAGAGTATTATAGGGGTTATTAAGGGGGATGCTAGGAGTTTAGACTATGGCTCGAATTGATTCCCAGGCATCCCTAGAATTACATGGGCATATGAATATAAGCGTACTATAAGCGTTGGGTGAGATAGGGATGATTTTCAGGAATCCCCTAAGCCTAAACCCTACATCCTAAACCCTAAGCCCTTAACCTTAAACCCTAAGGCCTGAACCCCAAGCCCTCAACCCTAAGCCATCAGCACTAAACCCTCAGCCCTCAGCCCTCAGCCGTAAGCCTGGTGTCAGGTCATCACAGACTGCATCGAGCTCATGCACGAAGGATACCATGCAGATGCCATCATCACCCTAGCGGGCTGCGACAAGCTCTGACCTTAGATCTGCTCTACGTTCCCAATTCTGAGGCTTTAAAATAGTAGCGCGACTTGTAATACTAGTAATAGTAGTAAAAATAGTAACAATCGGAATAATCGTCATAATAGTAATAAGAGTAGCAATAGTAACAGTAAGTAGTCATAATGTTAATAAAACTTCTTTCAGTCTGGTCTTCAAGAATCAGTTACTGGCCACGATGGCTGGACCCCGATTCTTTGGTTGCTGCACAGTACCGGTGAGGATCGTGTTAGTTCTGTTTCTTACAGAACTCGCTGAAACGTAAGCCCACAACTATTAAGCCCACAACTATTAGCGTCGACAGGATACCTCAAAAGGAAGCGTTGTTTGGGCGGAGTATGAAACGCTCGGAAGGATCCACCACGATAAGTGCTGCACAGAGTATTTGTAAAGGTCAGAATTCAGAGTGGACATGTTTCACGACAAGCAAGGCGTTCCTGAAAGAACATGGAAGACTTGAGATAGCAACCCCCGCCTTAAGGAGTGTCCCCGCATCCGTCATGCCCCTGGCTCGGAAGGACTGCTGTTTCGGAAAGCATCCTTGGAGAATCTCCTGACTTTGGGGCCCAAATCATGTCTACCATCTGCTTCTAGTAGAGTCCTTATTACTGGGGCTTGGCATACCCAAAATCTTCTTATTACCTATCGTACACCCCTACAAGCCCCAGTTTTTTTTTATTATATATTTTTGCACTTTCAATTCAAGTTTCCAATTTGAGGGCTGGGGTTACTAAATCCTCTATAAGCATCTGCCGAAACCCTGCTTGCATTTCATTCTCCAGTTTCTTTGCCGTTTGATTCTCCATCATGGGGGCAGTACTACCCTAAACCCTATACCCTAAACCCTACATCCCTAAACCCTGAACCCTCAACCTACATCCCTAAACCTGCAGCAGCAGGTAGACGTCGTCGCCCTCGAAAGAGCATGACGTAGTCGAGGTAGGATCTGTACACAACGCATCCAGTCCTCGACCTACATGAGCAAAAACATGCAGGGCCCTACTGGGTTGCTAGTTCAGCAGAGCACGTTACCGCCAGGCTCCCAAATGCGAGCAAACTCAAGGAGTCACTGAGGCGTAAGGGGGCACCTGGCGGCCGTGGGGGAGAAATCATGCTCAGAAGAGCACGTCTCAAGCCCCAATAAGCGGCACTGAGAATAGTGCCTCCCCAGCTCCAACAAGCTGCTTAACGACCCTGGGTAAGGTCGCGACAAAAGTCTCCCCATTCCCCTATGGCCCAACGGGCGGGCGACTGCCAACGGGTGAGGCAGCGAGATGCATGGCCAGAGGCAGGTAGCGGTCCGCAAGACCAGGTACCGATGCAAATCTCCCCATGTAAAAACGGCCTGGGTGTCCGCGATACTGACGAGCAGCATCTGCCCATATTGTAGCTGACGGCCCTGGGTGGGCCGCGGCCTTGTGCGAGATC
>CAJNIZ010024814.1:42111-52332 GCA_905231905.1 Symbiodinium pilosum
GGGTCGAAGCCGCAGGAGGTATTTACACCAGGTTAATTCCCGCCACCACGCATAGACATAGCGCAGTGGCTCCCCGAAGGGTTATGTTGACCTGCAGCCACATGATTCGAACATGTTTCACCAATGACGCCCCCTAGCATCTTTGTTGTAGATTCCTCTTGGAAGGACATGTATGCCAGGACCAGGACCTTTGCTTTTTGTAAGACACTCTTTAATAGTAAACATGCAATCCCTAGCGTCGACTAAACTTTGTACCAGGCTATGTTACAGGCCTGAAGCCTTGTTATGCCCAGGTTCAAGTGCATAGTTGTAGAACCCCGCTAGCATTTCCCCAAGTTGGAATCTGTTTCTGAGTACCCTTCAACGAGCTTGATCTCTCAAACCCCCCATTGCAGACAGAAGTCCTAGATCTTAAGCTCCTCCCAAACCCTTGACTGTAAGCCCCAAATCCTAAATTCCAACCCCCAAGCCCCAATTTCTAAATACCAACCCCCGAGCCCCAAACCTTAAATCCAAAGCCCCATGCCATCAACCCCCAAACCCCAAACAATTGGTAGTTTTCCCTGAATAGGGGTACCCCAATATAGACCCCCAAGTTCTACAATCCTTATTCTGGGGAACCCCAAAATGGTGCCCCTAATTTTGCGGAACCCTAGGCCCTAATCCCTAAATCCCAAACTTCCGAAACCCTAAACCCTATACAACCCCTAAACCCTGAATCCTAAACTCTAAACCCTGACAATTCTGGCAGGACCTTTTAGGTCTGGCCCTCTTTGGAGGTCCGGCTCTGCCAGGGCCTAAAGACAGAAGCCATGCACATGGCCTACTAGGAGCTCCAGGGTTTAGGGTTTAATGTTTAGGATTTGGGGTTTAGGATTCAGGGTTTAAGATTTTGGGTTTAGCGTATATAGGGTTCAAGATTGAGGGTTTAGGGTTCAGGACTGGTTCAGAATTCAGGGTATATCTAGCCTGCTCAAGACTGTATTTATGCTGCAATTACAAGCCCCCGATGTTACCCAGGGTGAAGACCAGCTGGGCTGTATTTACCCCGAACCCCTAACCTCCTCTGCCAAGGATCTGAAACTCAGTTTTCCCCAGGACAATAGTGGCCCTACCCCCCAGACCCTAAACCCTAAACCCATGCTGATTTAGTTCAAGTTCCTTGGCAGCAATCCTGTCATTAGCGCTCAGCAGCATCAAAGATTGGGAGTACTGTAGTGTTTGGGCGTCCCCTTCCCCAAGTTAAGGATGAGCCCATGGGCGCGTACCAAGGATTTGTAACGGTCACCTTGAAAATCTGCCATGCTAAAGCCTCAGTTGGATCCTAACCCTAAGCCCTTAACCCTGAATCCTGAATCTCAGGCTAATATGGTAGCTAAATAGCCAGCCTTCAACTTCTTCACACATATCTTGTGCTGGTTTGCGCATCTGGGGAGCCCCAATAAGGGCCCCAAAAATAGCAGAATGCTCCTTGCGCAAAAATCCACAATTGTCGAATTTTTGGAACTCCCCGAACTCAGCATGAGGAGAACCTAAGCCGGAGGTCAGCCTCCAGGCCACGAACCTTCAGCACCAAACCCAAAGCCCCCATGAGAGTGATTCTAGTTTCGAGGGGTGCATAAGGGTCCCCCCTCAGTTCTTGGAGCCTTTGCCCTAAGCCTTCAGCCCTAAACCCTACACCTTAAGCTCTGGACCCTACCCAAGCCCTAAACGCTACAGCCTACGCCGCCAAACATACAGCCTAGACCTCAAACCTTTCAGCCAAAACCCGAAGCCGTGTTGCAAGCTAGCCCAGGCCAGGCATTCATCCAGGCAGCTGCAAGAAGCGCAGCGCTGACGGTGAGGTCCCGGGTTTGGGGTTCCAAGTTCAGGGCTACATGAGCTATAGTCTAAAGCTCCGTCGAGGATTTCATATAGGGGATTATTATATAGGGGAGTATTATAGGGGTTATTAAGGGGATACTAGGAGTTTAAACTATAGCTCAGATGTTTTCTGTTCAGGGGCTAGTGGCTTAGGATCCCTAATCCCTAAGCCCTCAACCCTTGCTTAGGTTTTAGGGTTCAGGGTTCAGCTTCTCAAGTTGCCTCTGCAGTTGCATGGGAATTCCTCAAAAGAAGGTACCTATATCATCTTGATATGGGAGTTTCCCAAAATTAGGGGTACCCTTCTGGGGGGCCTATAATAAGGATTCTAGGATTTTGGAGTCTATGTTAATGTACCCCTGCTTATGGAACTGTCCATTGATAACCTGCTGGCGCGAGAGTTGTTGTTGCACAAGTTTATGGCAGTAGGGCACTGATCTTCTATGATTTCCAGTTCTATGGCATGGCATCTCATGGTATAAACTGTTTGGATTCCGATCACGAAGGTTCTTATGTTTCGTGAGTTGGGTACGGACACGGAGGCGGGACCTTGAGCATGACATTTGCAAGTGCAATTGTCTCGCAGCAGACTTTAAGAATTCCTGTCAGTTTGTAGACGCACGGCTTGGCTAGAACTACCTCAGAATCCTCGTCTAAGTTTTCATGTTTCTACGTGGCGTGCGTTTTGCCCGGAACGGTGAGGCCAGCAAGATATGGGTGTTTCTCAAATTCTCACCCATATAGTCATAGGTAAGGAGCCCCAGAATCTCCATGTGATCCCCACACAATCCCTAGGTTGGTAGCCGTGCCATGTTAAGGAACCTCCATATCTGCTGAGTGCAGGCTGTGGAGGAGCAGGGCAAGATGATGGACCCTGGGAAGGCTTGGCTGTGCACACGTGTCTGCCTTTGAATGTCATGGAAATTTCTCAACGTTTGAGGTCCCAAACTAGGGTAAACTCTAAACCCTGTGTATATGCGGACGCGACTTCTTGGAACTATCAACAAAACCCTGCAAAAAGTGTCAGGACCTTGTCTGCTCTCCTTGGACCCCTACATTTAGCCAGTATAGAACACCTCTGAACAACGTGAAGCCCCTTTGTATGATAGCTCGATAAAGCTGCAGCCCTATGCCCTAAACCCTGAACCCCAAAACCCTAAACGCCTAAACCCCTAAACCCTAAACCGTTACATTCTAAACCCTAAAACCCTAAACCCTTAAATTCTAAACCCTAAACCCCCTAAACCCTAAACGCTAAACCCTAAACAAACCCTTGCTTCAGGTCATGGAGGCCATTGGTTCCTATGGCAAGGGCATGATTGACATGGAGGACCAGCTGATATTCCCTGCGCCGCATGAGCGGTGTTATATAGGGCATTGTATAGGAGAGTATTATAGGGGTTATGAAGGGGGATACTAGGAGTTTAGACTACAAAGCTCACGTGCGAGTTTGATTATGCATGGACATGTTTGGGGAAATCTATCACTGTTGTGTGCACTTCTGGACATTGCCCAGCATGAGTTTATAGGTGCAGTACAAGCTTCACGTAATAGTGCTTAAACCCTAAACCCTGAAAACCNNTAAATTGTACTTTCCATTTTCTTTTCCATCATCCCAATACATCCCCTATGTAACCCCTATCTATCCACCCCCAACCCCCGATAATTCTGGGCCAGTGGTTTGGGGCTCTGGTCTTCTCCAGCTTCGAGGAAGCCTCTTCGTTCGAAATTGGAGTTTTCGCAAAGGCAATAAAAAGTATTTGGTACGGGGATGTGTGGGGACAGGGTGTACCCCACGAACTCTGATCCCTCTCTGTTCCAAGCACGCGACTGAGGTTCTTCATCATGAAAAGAGTCATTTGCACATGCAGTTTGAAATTGTCTTGCTAGGATGAGAGCATCCCCCATAGGATGGTGACTCCTAAGCAGGGACCCCTAAACCCTGAACCCCAAGCATTATTACAAAGAGGGCTTTTGGAAGATTCCAAGACCGACCCCGAAGCAGTCTGCCAGACTAAGAGAGCCATCATCCCAAAAAATACAATGGGGGGGGTTAGAGTTTTGGGTTTAGGGGGTCCTATGGGAGAATATAAGAGGGCTGGTTATGGGGGAATACTAGGAGCTAATAATAAGAACAGAGTAGAATTAGTGATAAGAACCATACAAGTAGTAATAATGATAACACCCTAAACCCCTAAACCCCTAAACCCTAAACCCTAATGATAACAAGATTACTCTGCTAGACTTGGAGGAGCTTCACACGGTCGAGTGCAACTCGCTGCCGGGCAGTCCGCCCCCGAGTTTTGGTACCCGGGCGTGGCAGGCTTCAGGGCTTCTACCAAGGTGAGATGTGGTTTCCAAGGGTTTAGGGTTTAGAGTTAAGGGTTTAGGGTTTCTTGGGAATTTGAGGCCTCTATCAGGGAGATCCCAATGATGGAGAATCATATACACGGCAGTAGCACTTGCTGAAGTGCTGGGGGGTTATTGGCACCCAATTTTGCATGGAGATCTAGGGGGAGCATAGGACATATTGTTTAGTCGGTAGGCTGGCTGGTATTATTATCCCTCACAATGCGCGAGGGTTCTGTTAAGTGAGCCCTTCAGCCCCTGTCCCTCAGCCTCCATAATAGGGTTATAATAGTGTTATATTGGGGTTATATTGGGGTTATAATAGGGCTATATTGGGGTTATAATAGGGTTATATTGGGGTTATATTGGGGTTATAATAGGGTTATATTCAGCCAAGTAAAGGGCTTCAGTTTTACTTGCAAGGCGGCACCTGCGCTGCGATGTTCACGGCCTGCACGATGCAAGGCCCTTGGCAGGAATGAGTCTGGCATTGATGCGGGTGAGGTAGCGAGTGGGCTGGGGTGTCGCCATAAGGGGTTATATCGGGGTTATATAGGGGTTATATAGGGATAATAAACAATAAGATGGGAACTACTATTTGAGTGCTTTTGGACGGACTGTGAGGAGCGCTGTAAGCATGGACGCAGCACACGCTCATGATGTTAAACTCGGAGTGCCACAAGAGCTGCGGAGGGTTTCCTGTCACAAGGAGTCGATGTCCCCCTGTTTGTCTGACTGAGGGTTTATCTACCTGGTGTGGCTCAGGTAAGGAGGGAATTGGAGCCGGTTGGCTAATTGTTTTCTCGATATCATGTAGCTCCCACGCATGTATTGTTCGCAGCATGTAGTTGTGACTAGGTGCTACCTCTGTGGCGAGGAGAAGAAATTCTTTATCGAACTCATCGCGACTATCAGGTATTCGAACTATATGAGCTACAGTCTAAACCGCTTAACGGGGGTTACATCGGGGGAGTATATAGAGGAGTTTTATAGGGGTTCTACTAGGAGTCTAGACTATAGCTCATATGCAAAGACTTGCTGCAAGTTGTCTTTTGAGCCTTGTTTTTATTTGTCCTCGCCGCTGTTTCGCCCGCTTCCTCTTCCTTCGCTTCATCGTCATCTTCAAGTTATGCGTTTGTCAGTGGAACTGTCAAGCGGCTGTTCTTATTGCTGGCGCAAAGGCCTGAACTCTCAAGCTCCAAACATCTAACCCCTACACCCAAAACCCAAAACCCAAGCACCCACGCCCCAAACCCGACACCCTAAACCCTAAACCTCTAAACCTCTAAGCCTTTAAACCTCCAAACCTCTAAACCCCAAACCCCTAAGCCCCCAAACCCCTCTCAACTACAAACTCCAACCCCCCCCTAAGCGCCCAATTCTAAAACCCCAAAGCTACCCAAGGGCCTCGGTAGTGGAAGTCCCAGCCTCAGGAGTTCTATAGGGATATATTGGGGTTATAGAAGGATATATGAGCTATAGTCTAAACTCCTTAAAGGGGGTAATATAGGGGGTTATATAGGGAACTACTATTAGGGTTATTAAGGGGGATACTAGGAGTTTAGATTATAGCTCATATAGGGGTTATATAGGGATAATGGAAAAGAAAATGGAAACTACTGTTTAGGGTTCAAGGTTTAGGGTTTAGGGTTTAGGGCTTAGGCTTTAGGGTTTGGGGTTTAGGATTTAAGGTTTATTTAGGGCTTAGGGTTTAGGGTTCAGGGGTTGAAGGTTTAGGGTTTAGGGCTTAAGGTTTTTTTCTGAAGCCAAGGTGGGACCCAGGGTTTGGGGCGCAGGGTGTGATGTTTTGTTGGCTAAAGACTGTTGGGTGTAGGGATCCCGAAAACTGGTCATTCTTGGACATCTTGTCCCACAAGCTCAGATTATTTTTGAATTGAAAATTATTTTCAGATTATTTTTCAATTGAAAAATAATCTGAGCATCTTGTCCCACAAGCCAACATGTAAGCTCGCCTACAAAGACCACAGTCCCTTCGAACAGGATATTCATAGGGTCCTGGGTGGTTTCGGGGAGGTTAGTTTTCAATTGTAAGGCACGAAGCCTAGAGAATTATGATTACAACTTTGGTTCAGGACGTGAGGATTCCCTTGGTACACTCTGAATGGGGGGGTCCTGATTACAAAGCTACCCCCAAACAAACACGATTCTAAATATTCCGGGGGGGCGGGCCAATCAAATGTCGGAAAACTCGTTCGGGGGGTCCCAGCCCTGAACCCTAAACCCTAAACCCTAAACCCTAAACCCTAAACCCTAAACCCTAAACCCTCGACTTTAAAGCCTGAACCTAGAGCCATAAGCCTTGAACCCAGATCCCCAAACCTTGATAAACTCCTCAACCTTACCTGAACCCCAACAGTATGTAGAATAATGGCCTTTTGGGCTATATTTTGGTGTTTTGGGCTATTATTTTACCCCACTTTTGGGGTTTAGGTAAACCCTTACTTCAACCCTACACCCCTAGCTCTTTTGCGTTTCCAGTGCAGAGCATGGAATTCTTTCGTTCCTGGCTTGTTATCAAACCGTTCAGGCAACAGTCAACTCTGTTACGGCCCCTTTTTTATATCCCTCTATTATGACCCTTTACTAATCGGAAGTCAACATTAGGGCAGACTGACAAGAACCACTTAGTCAAGGGGAATCCTGCACTTCAGCTGTGAGAACTTGAAACTCCAACAGCAGTTCCATGAAGCCTTGATTTCTTTTCCAACCCTGGACCCTACGCCCCAGGCACAACGAACAAAGGGGAATTCGTCAGAATAACCCCTATATGAATTGGACCCAAAACTTTTTGGAGAGAAGCCCCTTGTTCGATCTGAATGTAACGCTGGTGGCCAATCTGCCCTTGCGCTACGGGATCAACAAAAGTTTCGGCCCAAGCGCACACCCCGGGTATACTGCGGGTAATAAAGGAATATAATCCCTAGAATCATGTATTGCCTTATTCCCTACTAACCCCCAGTAAGCATAGGATTCGGGTGTAGGTCCGGGGATTAAGGGTTACTGTTTGAGTCCACACAGGCCTAACCCAAAAGAGGAGGATGGCTGAGGACGCGGCCATGAGAATTCCATTTCGCCAGATGAATGGCAAAGTAAGAATTCTTGAAGTGACCCCAGAGACCACCATCGGTGATCTGAAAAAGCGACTGAGTGGCTGGCAGGCCTGCGAAGACGAGCTCTCACGGAAGATAAGTCAAGTGGATATCATTCTTGAAGACCGGAAGTTGGAGAACGATCAAACGGTCATCGAGGCTGGCATTTCCCCTGAGAGCACGGTCCAGGTGCTTTTCAGCATCTGCCCAGTCCAATGTTGCAGCAAAGTTGAGGCTGGCTGCGACCCGGCCTCGTTAGTACTGGTGGAAGTACCGCCAGGCAAATCATCGATCCCAGCTGATGCATTTAGTGACTGCTCCACGCTGGTTAAGGTCACTGTCCCTGATTCGGTATCCGTGATTGGACCGCTAGCGTTCAAAGGATGCAGCTCATTGGAAGTTTTCAACATGCCCGCTGACCTAGTGGACCTTGGCAGAGGGGCCTTCCAAGGCTGCCGCTCTTTGACAGAGCTTACCATCAACCCCATCTATCCCGCAACTGGGCTCATATGAAGATTTTTAGCTGTTTTTTTGCTCGTACCGCTTTCACATTCTTCTTCCCACAGGGGAATCGGAAACCAAGGTAATTTGGCCATTGACATTTGATTCTTGCAGCTCTCTGTTGAGGGTCACCCTTGGCCAGAATGTAGAGCTGGTTGATCCACTGGCCTTCAGCTCGTGCCTTGCATTGGAGCACCTGACAATCAGCATCAGTCTCTGCTTCATTGGAGAACATGCGTTTAGAGGCTGCTCGTCTTTGAGAAGTGTGACGCTTTCCAACTTCGAAGCGCTGCCAGAGAGATTCAGGGCGGAAAAACAGAGAGTGCAGACCCGGGTGCCCAACAGAGTGCGGAAGATCGAAAAGGAAGCATTCTTGGGCTGTAGCTCCTTAACTGATATCACTCTTCCTGGCTCCTTCGCCATCATTGAGAAATCAGCTTTCGCAGGGTGCAGGGCATTGACATCCGTGAGGTTGTTGGGAAGGCCTCAGGTGGAAGAGGCCGCCTTTGATGGCAATCCAAAGATTGAACGGGGCATGACTCGTGCGGAGTTAGGGAAGTTCTATGGAAGGTCTCTTGACCCGAAGTGATTACTTTATGATTTGGGAAGTATGGTATCGTGAAGGTCATGCAGGATCTTTTTTGGATCAACCTTCGGATTCAAGAAGCCGATGAGGTGACAGCACAAAGCTGCCTGTCAGACCTGAACAGAGTTGCGTTGAGGTGAAAGCGCTCAAGGGCAGATCGCGGGTTTAGGGTTTAGGGGTTTAGGGTTAAAGGTTTATAGTCCCCCTTAAGTAGATAGAATATGGGTTATATGGGGATCTGGTATTATAATACTCAAAGCCATTTTCTATCTACTTAAGGGGGACTTTAGGGCTTAGGTTTTTGGATTGGAGTAGCATCATATTTCATTTGGATATTATGGCCTTGTAGTATGGGAGCATACCTAATGGGGATAAATATGAAGAATTACATAAGGAACAACTGGAACATGAGACGAAAAGTGGGACTCGCATTTTCAACCTGGTGCAATAGTCTCCAGCACCAAGTAAGAGTATGATTTTATTCTCCTTCTGGGTATAGTACTGGACCCAGCCGCTGAAAGACTGTTTTGCGAAGTCCGGTTTGTCAAGGCACGATTGTATGACTCGGGCGCTTCTTTTGTCGAAGCGCCCTTCTATTGCAAATCGACATTGGACCAGGGCTTATCTGAAAGTCATGGTGGCGCTCTTAAGGGGCACTTTTCAAGTTGCTGAGTCTCATGCTTCTTGCGTAACTGGAGGGACCCCTGTTTCTGAGACATGCCAGACATGCAATGGCAATAGACAACTTGGTCAGCTAAATGACCTATAGTCTAAACTCCTAGTATCCCCCTTAAAGCCCCATAATAGCTTCCCCGTGCAATCCCGTATACAACCAGCGTGTCAAGGAGTTAAGACTACAGTTCATATGAAGCGTGGCTCCGAGCATGGATCCCGTAGCCCGGCTTCGCCCTGTGAGATGGTTTGTCAAGATTAGGGGCGCCGTTTAGGATTAGGGTTTGGGGTTTAGGGGTTCGAGTTCAGGGTTTAGGGTTTAAAGTCTTCCAGGCCTTTCAGGCCTTGCATGTGGTTGCTTCCGAGGAATGTTGTTGACAAGGGGAGGTCCCTTCCCAAGAAGAAGACTCGTCTCACACCTACCAGTAGTGTTTGTTTTTGCGATGATGATGATGATGCTGATGATGATGATGGCGATGATTACTTGTTTTAGTATCTTTCAGTTTTCTATGGGATAGGGTTTAAGGTTTGGGACCGACGTATTTCCATACGGTTGCTCTCAACGTATGCGATGCAGGGTTCTGCGCTCCAAAATCCCCCAGATAGATGAGGTAGGGCTGGAAAGGGGCTGTAACATTTAACGAAAGCGCAACCCTAAGACCTCCAAGTTTGCTTAGCTATTAGCTAACAGCTTGGAAGGCAAAATGACCCCCAGACAAGAAGTGTAATTGTCAGAAACCTTAAGCTCTCAGCCTTAAACTGGAGACAGTTGGTGATCCGGCACAGGCGACCAGCCCACAAGCCCCAACCCTTAGATATCCCTATTTGCCGATTTGATACCCTGATAGCA
The DNA here is from genome assembly GCA_905231905.1 of Symbiodinium pilosum. Lineage (NCBI taxonomy): Eukaryota > Dinophyceae > Suessiales > Symbiodiniaceae > Symbiodinium > Symbiodinium pilosum. The sequence goes on from CAJNIZ010024814.1 coordinate 52,043, forward strand.
TTGATTTCTTGAATTGGGATTATGTTCGGGAATAGTAAAAGTGAGAGTTTCCGAAACTCAGCGGTCTCCTCTTAAGGGTCTTTATCATTCGGAGTATGCTATGTTTGGGATATGTTGGGATTCTGTTTCATGGAAACTCCATATGTATATACACTGTATATGGTAGTTTCCCCAAACAAGGGGACCCCAATATAGACCCCAAAATACTATAGTCCTTATTATTGGGACCCCCAAATGGTACCCCTAATTTGGGGAAACCCCCTATATAGCCGCAAGCACTTGGTCCTTAA
>CAJNIZ010024814.1:54191-70965 GCA_905231905.1 Symbiodinium pilosum
CAAATAAAATAATACTAGCAATAGCCGTAGAGGTAGTTGTAGCAGCAGCACCAGCAGCAGCACTACCTCTACTACTACTACTACTACTACGACGACGACGACGACGACTACTACTACTACTATTACTACTACTACTACTACTACTACTAGTCGGCCCCATCCCTGAAGTATCAAGCTGGTTAGAATTAGGGTGAGCCTACCCTAAACCCCCAAGTCTGAACCTTCGAGCCTTCGAGCCTTAAAACCGAAATTCCCCAATTCTTGAGGCCAGCACTCCTGCAGCGACCCGCAACGACCCGAGGTCTGTGACTGACCAAAAGCGGCAGGACAATACAGCCTTCTTTGAGGGCATGTGGGGCTCGGCTTCCTACATGGGAGTCCTTACAGCATGGGTTGATAATTTTTGGAGTTTATAAGCGAGACTCCTTTTGCGAAGGTAGCCAGATGCAAATTGTGGAAGGAGTAGATGCCGAGTAGACCAGGTTGGGAGCACGTTGGTGTGCTAATATCCGCCAGAAGAGAATCCTATCCCTTCAGCGGCCAGCTTCACGTATCAAGGTATAGCAAAGCAATCCGTGCAAGGAGAACCTTCACTCTTTCCCCCAATCCCCATCTTCCTCGATATTCAGTGACAATTTTCCTCACAACAACTACTGACATATGTGCAAATGCGTTTGAATGGATCTCGATGGGTCTTGATAAGAGGAGGGCGTACGTAGGTGAGGCCACTTAGCCATGCAGCCCAAGACACCCGCAACCCAAACAACTCCAAACCCTCAATAATAGATCCTACGCCCTGAGCCGAAAGCGAGTTTCTCAACATAATCCCTATACAATCTCAGATAGGGATCCAGGATCCAGCATTCCCAATGAAGTCCGCATATGGGTAATTCAACCCTAAACCATGCTCCCCTGAAAGTCCATGCCTGTGTAGACATTCCAGATGTCAATAATAACAGTCCGTGCTCCCCAAAATGCGGTGCGCATAGGCTATTCTCATTATCTTACAAGTGCTTAGGGATGATACAATATATTCCCTACCCTAAACCCTAAACCTGGGTATTTGGGAGGCCTGGGGTAGATTCTGGCAGAGGACTGCGCCGCTGTGGTTACAGCCCTCTTTTCCTTGGCAGAGAAGGGCTTGCCCGGATCTCTGTTGCTTGCAGACTTTGGGTGATCAGATTTTTGATACTGATCATCCTGCATGACTTTAGGAAAGTAGAATGCCTCGATTCCCAAGGCACAGGGGATTGAGTGTCATGTGTGACGTTGAGTATCAACTGTATCTTTCGAAACCCTGACTTCGTGACTTTAGGGTGTGTCTTTCTTCCTGGATCTCTATGTTTACCATTCTCAGGGCGTTGATCTGAACTGTACACCCCTAACCCTGACAGCAATGTCAAGGCACCTACTTGTAGCTGAAAGCTACAGTGACCTCTTGTCTGCCATGTTCTCAAGTCCACCTACTCCTGGGTTGCCATAAAGGACTTTGAAGCTAAGTCACCATAGTAGAGCACTGTGAAGAATAGGATTTCCGTGTAAGGTCAGCTTGATTGAAATTCCTCTAACCACCCCCCACACTACCAGTGTACAACGTGAGTTGTGAGTATCCAATCTGGCAACTTAACCCTAAGCCGTACACCCTCACTAAATCCCAGCCATAAGCCCTAAGCTTTATTCAACCTTAAACCCTAAACCCTAAACCGTAAGCCCTAAGCCCTAAACCATCCAGACTTTAGGATGATGATGGCAGGTGTCATATGTACGCCATGCTCTTGGCTCAAGGGAAACGCACGTACACAATTGCCAGCCGGCTCTACTTCGAGCAGCGCCGCAGAGACATGGGCACCTTGGAAGCTATTGGGGTTTAGGGTTTAGGGTTTAGGGTTTAGGGCTTAGGGTTTAGGGTTTAGGGCTTAGGGTTTAGGGTTTAGGGTAGATTGAGGGTTGCGGGTCAATGGTATTATTATTACTATTACTATCACTGTTACTATTACTGTTACTGTTACTATTATTGCTACTATTTCCTCAAAGTCGGGTGTCTCTAGAAGCTCTGGGATATATAGGGATTCTATAAGGGTTCGGGGGGTCCGCTCCAGGGATTATGTCGCTTTGTTTTGAGACGCTCCCACATGTGGGTTGTTTTCTCTATAAGGCACCGAATCCTCTCTTGGCACAGAAGGGGGACCTTGATCATGGAAACTGTTGCTTAATTATGCAAGTGATGTATATGGGTGGTTGTCAAAATTATGGTCCCTAGTTAGATCCCTATCATAATGCGGCACCTAATATTTAGGGTACCCAAAAAGGGTTCATAATTTTGACAACCACCCATATGACCTTCAACAGCTATGCAGTTTGTTGTGCAGAGGCTAGAAGATGCTGGCGCACCGTCTAGAGTCTAGAGTCTAGGGCGGACTTAGTTTTTATGGCAAAAGCACATGCATGAAAGCTCTCTAGTGCTGTTTAGGCCAGTGGTATAGATTCCGCCATGACCTTCTACTGCGGAATGGGCATTCGGAAATTTTGTTTTAGAACTTCCCCACCTGGGTTAGGCAGTTGCAAATGCTAAAGAGCATGACTTGCAACCAACCCTGTAAGAATTTCTGCCGCAAATGCTAAAGAGTGTGACTTCCAACCAACTCTGTAAGAATTTCAACTTTCCCCTGGTCAATCACTCCGGCTACCTCCCCTAGCAATAAATACCCTCAGTGTAGGCCATTACATATATCTATACATATATGAGGTTATATGTACATGTTATTTGTATATATATATACACATGTATGTGGCAGATTAGGGAGGATAACCTCTTCCAAGGCAAGTTCATCAAGGCAGGGCGTGTGGTGGTGCTCCTCCAGGCTCGTTGGGAGGATTTGAGGGTAGGGCTGTCGGGGCTCAGGCTTCTGGTTTTATAAGTTTAGGATTTGGGTTAAGATTGCGGATTTTAGGTTTAGGATTCAGGCAATGAAGATTTAGGTTTTAAGCTAGGGTGCAGGGTTTCGAGGCTTTGGGCTTATCCGTAGATGATTAAACAAGCCTGGAACCCCACATAGACCCCTTTCCAAAGGAACGTACGCCTCGTAGGGCCCTTTTGGGGTTGAATGCGCATTTGGGGCAGTATCATCCCTGTGCCCTATGCAATCCCCTTCAGCGCTCCCTGCTGTTTGCGCAAGGGTGGTGGTTGGGCCAGCGTGTATATGTAAGAGTATGTACTCTGCAGAGTTTTCTCCCAGTCTTTCAGAAGCAGGACGAGGTTGATGAAAGAGCACGCAATCAAGAACTTATGTCACTGTAGCAGAAAGCGAACAAAAGACGGGCACCAATTGGAAAACGCATCTGCATTGGACCCTCTACATAGAATGTACATTGGGTACCGCCCCCACTCAGTAACAGCTGGATAATATTGATAATCTAATTATATATAGCTCTTGTATATGACCCCTGGTATAGACTGTTACTGGGTGGGGGCAGTACCCAAAATGTACATGATGGCCAGCACCGTGCCACAGATGCTGCTGCTGCTGCTGCTGCCGCCAATAGCGCGATGTGTTCCGGGTTTAGGGTTTAGGGTCGAAACAAAATTGGCAGAGATAGAATTGCATAAATCATCCCTTCAGATCTCCTAAGAGGTTTGTTTCGAGGTCCTTCAAACACCCACACAACCCAAAGGTCCCAGGGGTACGGGATCTTCAGCAGTTTCCCAAAAGGAAGTATCCTTAAAACCTAAGCCCTAAATCCTTCACCCCTATTCTATTTACCTAAGGGGGTCCAAACCCTAAACCCTATACCCTAAACTCTAAATCCTAAACCCTAAAAGGGGAAGTATCGTGCCCCCATGCCGTCAGGGCCGCTATGCGGGCAAGAAGGCCGGGCTGCAGCAACCTTGTGTAGATATACTTTCATAGATAGGGTTTAGGGTTTGGGGTTTAGGGTTTAGGGACCTCAAATATTCTAATCCACATTATGGGACCCCCTCAAAAAGGTACCCACATCCGGATTATGGGACCCCCGAAAAAGGGTACCCTTAGCGGCTTTAGGGTTTAGGGTTCAGGAGAACCCTCGCATTGTTCAGGGCATCTTGCCCCTAAACCCTAAACCCGGCACAGTCCTGTGCCTAGTGTCAGGCCGCCTTGAAGGCCTCCAAAGGCTGCCTACCCGAGCGCACTCTAAAGCCTAAGCCCCAAGGGGATTTTATACGTGTGTATGTATCATAGCCTCTACATATATATATATATACATAGGGTTTAGGGAATGGGGGTTCCAAGATCGGCTCTTGTGCTTGTGCTCCAAGACGCTGTGCCATGAAATCATCGATTTTAGATAAGGGAGTACTGGTAATCAGGGATAATCCGCCGTTTTCCGAACAACCCAGGCATTCGTTAACAGCGTAGGGGTCCTGACCCTCAAAACTCTCAGATATATTTTTAGCAACTACCAAAGAGATCTCCTGATTGTGACACAGCCACCTGCTACACATGCGCGCACACACATGGGATACCGAGCCCTGTTTCCAGTCTAGGCGAACACTTGAGATTTCCAACACTGGATTCCACGCATTTTGCCAAACGAGCTATAAGCTAAACTCCTGAAAAGGGGTTACATAGGGGATTATAGTATATGGGAATTATTTTATAGGTTCCTAAGGGGGATACTCGGAGTATACACAATGGCTCAATCCACGATGAAGTGAGCCTCAGCTTTTGGAAGCACATCCTGAACCCTAAGAAAGAACATGGAATCTACTGTAGTATGTGGGGGTATAGGGATTATGTAGGGATAATGGAAAAGAAAATGGAAACTACTATAGTATACGGGGGCTTATATTGGGATTATATAGGGGCAATGGAAAAGAAAATGGAAACTACTATGTAGGGTCCAGGGTGTATGGCTTACAGCCCTGTACCCCGCATGCGCAGCACATGGCATCCATGGGAAGTGCCTAAACCCTAAACCCTAAACCCTAAACCCCAAACCCTAAACCCTAAACCCTAAACCCTAAACCCCAAACCCTAAACCCTAAACCCTAAACCCTAAACGTGTAAAGGCTATTGTGGTGAAGACCAACGATGATGGCTCCAAGGCGCGCCAGGGTGCCAGCGTACTAAAGATGACTGACTGTTAGGGTTTAAGGTCCTAGGATTTGGGTTTAGGGTTTAGGGTTTGAGGTCCTCTTAAGAATTCAAGTGTATCGGCCCTAGTCTGTAAGCTTCTTGAGGCCCTAGGTGTACGCGGTGGTTTGCGAGCATGAATAAGTCAGAAAAGGGGACCCCAATGTAGAACCAAAAATACTAGCATCCTTACTTCCAGGATCCCATCCCTAAGCCTTACCCTAAACCCTAAACCTAAAACCCTAAAACCCTAAAACCCTAAAACCCTGAAAACCCTAAAACCCTAAAACCCTTAAGCCAGAATGGAGTCAAGAGCTGAGAAGTTTGGCGTTTAAGATTCTGGTTTAGGAGCCCCTCCAGCTGCACTGAAGTTCAGGCGTTGAAGTAACACAGCTCCTGAAGGCTGCTTCAGAATCCTCAGAAGGTTCAGGGTTACTTAGTAGCTGGGTAGGTAACCTTTAACCCTTTGGGGTCTATACAGTCCTATTATAATACAAAGGTTAACCTTTTTGGGGCCAGGGAACTCAGCAACTGGGGTTATGGAATTCGTCAGACACTTGCACATGACTTCTTGAAACCCCCTGTAACCTATCAGTTGCCCCAATCCGACTCCCCAGAGCATGGACCATTTAGGATTCCCAATCCTCAAAACAATGGCCTTATGGCAGTCAAATGAAAGTTATAGGTTAGGTCAGTCCCCCTACAGTAATAGCCCGGTCCTGAATATACCTACAATAGTCCCTTGTGGTACCCGTTACTGGGCGGGGGATTGGCCGAAGTTATGGGTTGGGGTTCAGATAACCCTCATATAAGTGAACCGCTTCAGGGCTGGGACGTGAAAGAGTGGGGGGGGGTGGATCTTCTTGACCTCGTTGCTCCCAACATACGGGCCCCATGATTAGATTTGTTCCTACTACTCCTGATACCATCTTTGTTCTTACTTACATGATGATCATGATGAGTTTTCATGGGTGCATGACCTAGACCCTAGAACCAAAATCCTGAATCAAAACCGCTAAATCGAAGCTAAATAAACATAAGTAGAAGATCAAAGCTTACTCTAAGTATTTAAGCTCCGTCCCGCGAGGGCTTCTGTAAGTCCAAGGCTCCTACATCAAGCTTCCGATTCCTCTACGACAGGACCTGTAGTTTGGGGAGATACTGAGATACGCCTACCACCCAATTCCAGCCATTTAGGCTCTTACACCCCCAGAGCCTGAACGCTAAACTTATGTAAACCTAAGGCTTGCACCTCGCACCCTTAAACGACCCATGCTGTATAACCCTATTCCCCACACCCGAGCCATTAAATTTCCTAAGCTTATATAATCCTAGACCTCGAGCCCCGAACCTTATTTTTTGGAATATTTCACGCAGACCCTATACAACCCTATATAACTCTACAGAACCTTGCATAACCGTTATACACAACCCCACACTACATAACCCTATATAACTTTATACAACCCTACATAAACCTACATAACCCTATATGACCGTACATGATCCTACGTAACCCTATGCAACCCTACATAACCCTACATAACCCTATATGATCCTATATGATCCTGTATGACCTTACATGCCCAAACCCCCCAAACCCTAAACCCTATAGAACCTCGGCCTGACCCTGTGCCATTCATGCGAGGCCCGGCCATTCGGGCACTGCCTGGTGGCTGGTATCGACAGAGCGCCCCTGAAGGTGACGAGGCCAGCGCGGTGGCTGGGGATTGTTGGGATGATGGTTCGGTTTAGGGGTTAGAGTTTAGGGTATGGCTCGTTGAGGGCTAAGGGCTTAGGGTTTAGGGTGAGGCCCCTTTGGGTTATAGATGATATGAGCTATAGTCTTAACTCCTGAAGGGGGTCTACATAGGGGATTATATAGGGGAATATTACAGGGGGTTATTAAGGGGGATACTAGAAGTTTAGACTATGGCTAAAATTGGGATTCTGTGGGGTCATATAGGGATCACATTGAATTCTACAGGGTGGTACAGGTGTTATATTGGGTTTATATATTTACATATATATATATGCATGTATGGCAGGTGGGGGACTTCGTATTTACCGTTGAGAGTATAAGGTTCAGGGTACTTTGAGACTTGGGGATGCGAAGTTTAGGCTTTATGTTGGGTCAAGAAAGCCCTAAACCCTAAATCCTTTACTGGATTGATAGTTCAGGGCTGAGGCTAGTCTAGGGGCTAGGTTCGAGGGTTCGGCCTTCGCGGAGCAAGGTTTCGAGCCTGAGGTAGAAATCGCTTACTGGTTCTTCGTAGGGAATGATATATGGGAAAGCCAGTATTATATGGGATTATGTGGATCATATTAACCGATTCCCTGCTAACAACCCGTGAGTTTGGGGTCTAGGGTTAGGCTTAAGAAGGACAGGATACCTACCCGCTAGGTTTGAGGCTGGTATTCTTCACTTTTCGTGTTAATGTGTGCCCTACATCCTAGCTTTAAATGACAAGCCTGCATCACCCCCACCCCCCCTCCCCCCCCCGACACATGACTTCATGACTATCACATGACTCTGGTAGGATCCTAATTCTATGGGGCTGGGTTTACCCAAATCCCCGTATTACCTTTTGCATACATACACACACACACATATATATATATGTAACAGTTTCCATCTCATGTTCTATCTGATCTTCCATTTGATTCTCTTCACCTTCCAGCTAAAGCCCAAGGGGAACTTTGGGAAAATATTTTGGAGATAGGGAAGGAGACCTCTCAGCGAGCTAATCAGCGAGCTAACCCCGAAACCCCCAGCCCAGTACCCCAAACCCCTGAATTCTAAGCCCAAAACGGTTTAGGGTTTAGGGGCGAAGCTCAGAACCAAAGCCCTGCAACCCAAGAAATAATCCTTCAGGAGCATGTCCAAGAAGAAGATCACCAAGCGTACCAAGGTCAAGCAGGGACCTTAGCCTGAAAGCTTTGCAGGCCACTTCAGACGAGGGTGTCTCAAACATAGGGGTACTTCAGTGCCAACTCGGGTCTATCAGAATTACAAAGCGCTTATGGGGTCCCCTGAATAAGGATTGAATAGATGGAAGATACATGAATAGGAAGGCCCAGATTTTTCCAAGATAGAAGAAGCACCCAAGTTTGTAACAACTTTGTGGACATTTCTGAAGCTTTGATGCTCACGTAGGGGGTACCTAAGCGTGCCTATTGCGAAAGGCCCTTCACCAAGTACGTGAACTACAACCACATCATGCCGACCCGCTACAACGTCGGACGCCCAAGCGCTGTGTCCAGAGTGCGCCGATGGGGCTCCGTCGATGTTCATGGACCTAGTTCTACATGGCTCGTAAGTTTCAAGATGCAACAGTCCTGGAGCGGGTGCGTATACATTCAAAATCATTGAGCAGTTTTGTCCATCATCATCCTATGCTTGACAAAAATTACAGATGAAGATCCCCTGACAGGAACTCATAGCAAGGAGGACAGTTTAGATTCTGGTACGGATGCCGGTCTTTCAGGTTCGATAGAAAATACTTCAAAGGACCAGGGGTCTTAATACCAAACATAAGCGATACTTATTCTTTGGACGAGAGGTATGGTAAACCTTAAGCCCTAAACCCTTAACGTGCCTGCAGTACGAGGTGCCCTCGGAGCTGTCTCCTTCCACCATCTGCACGGATGCGCAGATGGATACCCCTGATGGCCGCAAGGAAGCCAGGAAGTTTGCAAAGAGCCGCTCATTTGCGTTTGTCATGCTAGTGGAGATGCATGTGGGCAGTTTTGGGTGTATCTTAACTCAAGGGTGCCTTATCCAGCAACTTTTGGTCCTGCTCACCCTCCTCGCAACCTTCCCGCACCCTCCCCTGGTACCACCCTAATAGGAAACCACAGGTGGGAAATGACCCAGTTATCACACTGCATGTTCAAACGCTGAATGTTCTTTGATAGATCGCACCAGTATTTCGTGATATGGCCGCAGAGCGCTTATCCCGGATAAGACTAAACCCCACTTACTCGCCGATGGTTAGTAGGGAATGGAGGAATGGATCCTTGAAGTAGTGCGTATGCACACCCTTTAGTGGTACCCAAATTCCTTTATTCCCCACGCACCCTGAACCCCAACCTCAAATCATATCGTAGCTTCCACATCAACCCGCGGGTTCCATCCCAGTTTCCATTTCATCTTCCATTCTCTTTTCCATTTGATTCTCTTAATTGGGGTAATATCCCTATAACATCCATATTCCATCCCCAGACAACCCCTAATAACCCATATCCCTATACAATCCATATGTAAGCCTATTTAACCCCTATGTAACTGCTTTTGCATTGGGGTTTAGGGTTTAGGGTTCGGGGTTTAGGGCTTAGGAATGTGTATATGGCAGCTATTTGTGAGACTCCTAGAGGGCCCTAATAAAGTTGCAAGTACATTTTTCATTCGGTCCTGGTTTATAACTACGGGGATAGGCCCAGTTATAGTGCCCCTGATCTGAACCTCCAAGTACCCCCCCAAGTCCACAAGCCCTGAGCCCCACACCCTGAACCCTATACGCCCTAAACCCACCTCCATACGCCCTAAACCCCAAACCCTAAACCCTTGCACAACCCTAAACCTTAACCCTGAACCCAAAACCATAGATAAACCCTAAACCTTTCACCCTAAACCCTAAAACCCTAAACCCCAAACCTTAAACCCTAAACCTTAAACCCTAAACCCTGAACCCTAAACCCTAAACCCTAAACCTGAACACTGTAGCCTCAGGCCTGTTCCAGGAGAAGTTCCAGGCACCACCGCAAGACAAGTCGGGACGTCCCTCCAAGGTGCGCTTGGCGTTTGCAGTGTACATGGGCTTAGGGGCCTCATGAATTCTATAGGGGTTATGTATGGGGTTATATTAGAGGGTCTGGGAGTTCTGTCTAGCGTCTAGGGGTTTAGGGGTTAGGGTCTCCAAAGGATTTGCAACCGGTCCTGCCACGTTTATTTGTATTCGTGGGAGTGTTTCACGCAAGCTTAGGAGTTTTCCTTTGGCATCTATCGGATGCTTCACTGGTCTGTTTAATGTGAGTACTTTACGGTGATTATTCACAGGAATGTCTGACATGCTTCCAGCAAGGCTTTGCAGGGACTGAGGGGACTGCCGAATGTCCTGGAGGATTGTCAGAGAAGGATGATGTTGTTTAGGAGATTTTAGGGATCATGCGCTGGCCCTGTGCCGAGTTCATAAGATCTCAGAATTAGGAACCCTTTCTGTAGGCATCTACCCCAGTGTGTTAGTGTTCGGGGAGGCCGCTTTTTTAGGGTTTGGGGTTTAGGGGGCCACGGTGATCTTAGTTGACTAATGGCTCCCAAGCTTCTGTTACGCCGGATCCGCCAAACAACAGCGGGTTCACACCAGCAACAGCAGATTCTGCATTATATTTGGCCGAAGACTTGTATTATTCCGCACCCCTATGCAAGCAAATGTCCGCCATGTGCAGTACCTCCTTCATACCTAGGTAGGCCAGTCCCGATTTTCCGTTCACTTGCCACTCAGGGCATCCGTTTCGGCATATGTAGGGGTTACAGAGGTGTTGAAATCGTGGGCGTCCCCCTGAAGGATCAGGATCATGTAGAGGGCACTTGAGAAATTGCCAAGTTGCGGAGACCCTTAGGCCTTCCGTAATCCCCAAGACCTAAACCGTGAAGCTTAACACCAAAACCACCCTTGAAAGCCACTAAGCCACCTGTCCAGGACGTCCTCTACCTGCGCAAGAAGCTGCGCTTCTAAGCTACTCTCCGGGATTGCCGTGGCCGTGGACGTGTGCGAGAAAAAGAGTTCTGCAGTCCAGCCAGAGTGAGGGGAAGGGGTCGAGGGAGTGGGGCGAAATGGGACATGAAATGGAACCTGGGTCTCAAGCTGATAACAAGGGGATTTTAGTATCCACGACCCCCTATGATTCTTCTAGGGTCCTTACTATAGCTCATAATACAGGCCGTATAGACTATAGGAGTCATGTGATGGTCGTAAGGTTCCTATTTGCGGCTGGGGTTACCAACATTCCCTTCACAGCTAAGGCTTGTTCGCCACCCAGTTGGGTTCAGGTTTTAAGGTCTAGGCTAGGGTTTCAGTTTTGTTTGCAGTGGGGGAGGCCTCGTCTTGGCAAATTGTCTGCTTACCTTTGCTCCCTTTGGTCTCTACCTAAACCCCACACCCTATACCCCCAAACCCTACAAAGCAGAAGCAGACAAAGGTCTGCGCGGAAGATCATCACCAAGGAGGCCTGCCGCTCGAGCATGGGCAGCCTGCGCATTGCAGGGAACTACTCGGGTTTGTTGTTAAGAAACTTAATTTACGTTACTATATTCGGGAAAGCATATTAAATACTATATGTACATATATATACCCACTATAGTAACTCAACTTAACTTCCTTAACAGCAACCCAGTACTTCCCAGATCCCTGGGCGGATCTAGAAAGTCGAACCACTAACCTAGTTCCCAAATCTTCTAGTGGGTAATTTCCAGGAACCCTTGAGAGGGTTCTAGTTTCTAGATCCTTTCAGGGGTCTGGTTTGGAGGTTTGCAATGTTTTTTTCTTTTTAAGTTGGGTCATGGCTAGCGCCTAGAAGCAAGTTTGTAGCCCAGTTGGGCTTCTAAGTTCCAGGGGGCTCTGGGCTCCAGTAGCAGTGGTCCTGACTGAGCGGAGGAGTTTGGTGGGGTGGAGGGGCATTTCAGGTCAAGCTAGCGCAAAGCTAAAAGCTAAAGAAAGCCTTGGATGAGACCTTCGCCCTGTATCTGTCCCATGCCCCATTCCAGAGTGGAGGCTCTGGAGAATGCCGTGGCAATCGTTTACGCTTGGGCCCCATGGTGTGGCCGTGTCCACGATGCATGCATGCAGAACAAGGGATCTTCAAGAGGGTCTTGGCGTGCGTTCCTTGAATAAGAAGTTTAAGAAAGCGGCTGGATCCCTCATTAAGGGGTTCACTCCTAAATCCTCAGTCTTGGGGATGTTCAAGCTAAACCATCCAGTTGCAAGAAAGGTCTGATCTTTGCCCGCGGCAGTTTCCATGAGATCTCCACGAGAGAGATGTAATACACCTGCAGTCCCCAAGAAAAGAAAAAATGCCAATACGAACGACATCGTAAAACGTATATTGGGGTAATATGGAAATACTGGAAAATGGAAACTATAGGGATTATAGGGCATATATCGGGATATATATTGGTTTGGCATCTGTGGCTCTCAGGGTACTATGGATGCAGATTCCTTCGCCCTCTGATTTTGAGGACTGTTCAACTGGCACACTGGGCACACTGGTTTGGTTTCTTCCTTTTTCTCTACATGGTTGAAACTGTCAGTTATGATCCTAGATTGTCCTATGTGAGCTATATAGTCTAAACTCCTTAAATGGGGTTTCATAACTGATGTGGAGCTTTATGGGGATTACTCAGGGGAATACTGGGAGTTTAGACCCTAAACCCTAAGCCCCTATATTATCGGGGTTATGACGCGGGATACGAGGACTTTAGACTATAGCTCACATGACTTCGACCTCGATCGGGGTCCTCTTTGTACTGTGGCCCAACCAAAACACATGGGTAGTTCCCCAAATTAGAGATATATAGGGTTTTATGGGGTTACATAGGTATATAGGGGTTATATTGGGATAATGGAAAGGAAAATGGAAGCTACTATTCAGGGTATAGGGTTGGGGTAGTTCCCAAAATTAGGGTACCACTTTGGTACCCCTGGAAATTGGGTGCCGGAATATCTTCTGTAACCAAAAGGAGCCCATTTTTTGAGAACAACCCATGTAGTGGAATCAGGCAGACACGACTTCCGCACCCGTCTGCATATTTCTTGTGTCTTTTTCGCAGCGCGCGCTGCCTACTTCAAGGCACTTGGAGGCAGCACAAACGCCGTCCTCCATATTCTCGCCATCGCGCATGAGGCAGCTACATGAAGGTCTTGGTGTTGGCGTTCGGGACCCTGTGTTTGTTACCAAATTGCTTGTGTCAGGTTTGGGGTCAAAGGGTTGTCGCTGCTTTGCAGAAAGGACCTCGCTCACCTGGGGTTACCCAAAATCAGGGGCCCTTGTTCGGAGGGACTCCTGGAACTTCGGTATGTGGATTGATTTTCAGGGGTACAGTTCCCTCTGGCAACAATTCATACATTTCAAGAGTTGGGATCCACAGCGGTCCATTCATAGGCTTGTTGGGAAGGGGGGGGGCTTTCTGGGATGGAGGCCAAGGGGCCACCTTAGGGTTTAGGGTGTAAGAACTTGATAAGAACCAGCCGCTGTGAGGCCTCGATCTTGTCATAGATCTTGTGATCAACTGGGATCCTGTCTTTTTATACTGTAATTATGGGTTCCACGATTTATTTGAGGACTGTAGGGGAGTTTCGCTTTTCAGGAACTCCTCTGCAAGCGGATCTCAAATGCCTTTCGCCCCCAAAGAGCCTCAGGAGATGAAATGAGCCATAGCCGAACTCCTTATATGGAGTTAGATAGGGGAGTATTCTTGGGCTTATTAAGGGGGATGCTAGGACTGCTAGGAGTTTAGACTTTTGTATAGCTCAAATGAGCTTCAACGGTTTGGGGTTTAGGGTTGAAACAGCAAGAAATCAGGAAGGTTATTCCTGGACTATATTGGAAAACCACCTGGATACTTCACTCCTAGCTAAAGCCAGCCGCCTTGCTAGGGGTGTCTCCTTGCATAATGTAGGAGCCTAAATCATTTTAAATCTTGGGCTCCCAGACTACTTGTATAATTCTGGCATGCGCCACTTGAAATAGAGCTCAGCATGATGTTGGCCCGTATCTGGGCCTCTCAAGTAGTGGCTTCTCTGCTTGGGGAGCTTGAAAGGCCAGAGGTTTGTCAGACAGTTGTCCAAAGTCAGGCTGGCATCTCTTCTGAGCAGTTCAACATCGAGGACTCTGGTTAGGTTCACTGCCCATTATCCCCTTCCTTATTCAACGATGCATAAGGTCACTTTGCTGATTGGGGAATGTGGGGGAGTCTTTGGTCTTTCGGGGGGAAGAGATCACAAGGGTTTTGGGATGGCGCATCTACCGGTTTTTCAGGGCATGCCTGCGCCATATGATGAGTTGCTAAGAGGCACCATATGGACATGTATGGAGTTTTCTGGAAAGTTGCAGTAGAGGGGGAACACGGAAGGATTTGTTGGGGGTCTCATCGTAGGGATCCCATAAAGCTCATAAAGGTAGCTTTGAGCAAGCTCTGATATGTAGCCTGTGGATATCACCTCATGAGTGTTTGATGCCTACCTTCTCGCAGACTTCAGTATCTTGGATCCGCCAGCCCGTGCAGTGTGAAGCTCAAAAGCCATGATGTCTGCATCCTAGCCCTCGACCCTTGAAGCCTGTACTCTGAGCTTCAACCCTTCAGAATGCCAGCAGCCCAGCAACATTGTTGCAAACGGCATGCACGAAAGAACCGCATCCCAAATCTGTACCAAGAACTTCGACAGCAAATAACTGTAAGTGGCTCACTTCACTTTGCAATACTTCCAGAAACACTACACGGACATGATCACTACACTCCCCTGGAAACTTCTGGCAAACTTTGTGGCTCGAAAGGACATTCATCGCGTCGGCCAGCGCATCCCGCTCTTGGGGAACCTCTCCCCGCATGGAAGGCGCCTTTTGACTTTGCGGCTTAGGTTCCAGGGAAGTTCCAGGCACTTCTCTGTGAGCTTGCAAGCCCCAACAGGAGGGCATCTCAAAATCACGGATCCTTTCAAGAGTTATGCTACGAGGTGCATATACATTTTCAACGATCTCTTATATGATGAGAGACTGACAGGGAGGCAACGAAGGCTTTGCATGTACTGCAGCTTATGAAAATACTGAGGAGCTACGACATCTGTTGGGTACGGAATTTTCTTTGTCTTGACATTGTTTGTGGAAACCTGAAGCAAGCTTCTCACACGTAAGTCTCTGTCATCCCTCATGAGATCCCAATAAACCCATTATTATCCCAAATCTCCTCAGAATCCCCAGGCAGGTTCCCTTTTTGACCCAGGATTTTTGAAGACCCTCCCACTGAGAGGTACCATATGAGCGACCTCGACAAGATCGGCGGCGTGCCGGTCGTACTTCGGGACCCAAGAGTTGTGCTGAAGACCTCTGTAATTATACATACAGACACACATACACACAATACATACACATGTAGTTGGTCAACGGAAAGAGCGTTAAGTTGGATATTCCCTGCTCCCTCCAGACTGCTCCCTCTAAAAACCCTAAACCCTAAACCCTAAACCCTGTCTAAAGCCCCCATCCTTGGGATGTCTCATCAAGCAGGATCCGACCCTTGCTTTGGCAACCCTAAGCTATTGCATATTAGACTTGTTCTAAAGCTCTTTCAGTTAACTTGCAGCTACAGGGTCCAAGCCTTGGGCTATATATATATATAATAATAAGAATACTAGCAATAATAATATTCATATACATATATATGTATATATGCACAAGCAAAGGCGAAGATGGCGCGCGTAAGCGCGGCCATGATGGTTGAGGTGATTGACGTGCGAGGTGTGTTTATCGCGAGTGAAGCATGAATCGGGAGCGAAGGTTCCCATCACATTAGGTATATATGGGTTTAGGGTTTAGGGTTTAGGGATATGGCCTAGAGCCAGATACACATCGTTTGTGCACTCGATGAAGATGTTCATGTCGATGTGCATGTGCATTCGTATGTGCGCTCGATTCAGCTGGTATTATCGTGTTACCAGCATGTGGTTCAACTTCTGAACAGTCGGCATTGCCATCACGAGTTGCTGCTTAGATCATTAGCCAGCCTATCCATGCTGCGACAGATACTTGTACTCATGCGAGGCCACATTGAAGTTCAAGTGCTTGAGGACAAGATGGATGATGATAGTTCGACGAAGAATAGTCTAGGATCTCAAACTTATCGCAGACGTGTCAACTGTGGCGTGGGTCATGACTCTACCACAAGCGACAGTTAAGTTTGAGCTTCTCGCGTAAAGTTCCACCTGTCCGTGCGGCCCACGCGTTTTGACTACATTCTGATTCGTCTTCAAACAGTTCAAGCCCCGTATGATCACACGCTATCCGTGGATAAGCAACCAACCCTACAGATCCTCATGTAAGCCTGCTCGGTGACAACCCTCAAGAACAAGCTTCTGGGTATCGGTATGGCAGTCAAAGTTGTTTGTTTTCAAGCCTGTTTCAGTCGGAGCTCGTCTGCAGGAGTTGCTAGATGCTGGCCTTCTGCATGGCCACTGCATGACCGTAACCGGGAGGACATTGGTTTCTAGTGCTCTGGCAAAGTCTTACTGGTGCTTCGTCTGCAGTAAGGGAATGCAATCCCTATATAATCCCTATATAATGCATTCCCTTATTTACCACTAACCTCTGGTAAGTAGTTGGTGGCGGGCGCGATAGTCGCCCTGTGTTTTTGCAGGTTTTTAAACCTGTTGCAGGTTGTTTTCAGGTGTTGTTCGGCTGAGGCGGGGGTGGGGGGTGGGGGGGTGGAGAAGAACGTCATTCATATTGCGTCCATGCCCAAAACACTGGTATTTGCAGTGTTTTCGCCTCTTCGTACCACACACTGCGCAAAGGATGCGGAACAAGACACGTTGTCGCAAGCGTCCATGCCTTTCGCGACCATGCCCAAAGCACTGGTATTTACAGTATTTTCGCCTCGTTGTACAACATACTGC
>CAJNIZ010024825.1:12602-26531 GCA_905231905.1 Symbiodinium pilosum
AGTGCACCCTCGAGAGCTTCCCCTTCTTAATCAGGGGTCTGCATTAAGCTTCAAAGGTGTGTGGGTGCAGGCGGGCAAGGGGTTGGGAGTCAGGCTGAAGCAAAAGCTGCTCCACTTTGACTTTGCCTCCGACCATGCCACGATCTAAGCCAGGACTACGCTTTGGAGTTCAAAGATCCCTCCAAATTCCTTCAAGGCCTCTTGCTGAACCCGAAAACGCGTGGCCTCTCCGGAATGCTGCACACAGCGACGGGTGCCGGGAGGCACTCGCGCCTGCCCACCAGTGCGCTCGTGGGGTTTCTAGCGAGCGTGGGGTCCCATGGATTTCTGGTTTGGGTACTTGTTTTGTTTGCTAGTATACTATGGTAGTTTCCATTGTCTTTTCCATGATTCCTATATATACTTACCCTATTATACTATAGTAGTTTCTATTTATGGGGGGATGTCAGGTGTGGGCTTTAGGCTCTAGGGTTGAAGGTTCATTTTTGAGGGTTTAGCTTTGGGGGGCTTGGCGGGAGTTTTGTGGTTCTAAAGGCTTTGGATGCCATCATGGCCTTCGCTACCTCCCCCAAGAAAATCTGAATTCTGTGAAGTACACGGGGCTTCCGAGGGTCAGATGAGGCCTTCCAAGGACTATGAAAAAGGGAGAGTAAAGGCATCACCCTCCCTTGAACAAAAAAAATCTACGGGATCCCCTTGAGGCACGCTTTAGGAGGACTTCAGTCTGGATAGCTCAGTGGGTGGGGCTCCATTGCGCATGGGAGAGGGTAAGCTTGGGTGGACACACATGGCAGTGTAACAGACAAGCAACAAAAGGAATGCTAATAATATTCTTACGCGTTGAACGTCCAAGCACCTGCATGCAGATAGCTTTGGCCCAAAGTACCTCCACTGGAACCCTTTTGGGCCCACCTAGAGTCAATGTTTCAATCATTGCGGTCCCCAAAAAATTTGCCTTCAGCTTCTGGGACAAATGAGACCACGAAAACTCAATTTCGAAGCAGGATCGACCCCCCTTCTGCTAAGTAAACGGCCAGTCACCTGTACATCTCAGGAACTCAAAAAGCCTCAAACTTGGGTCATTCCCCCTTACAGCATAACTGCTACAGCACCATAATAACCCCATTGATAAGATACCTTTTAGAACAGTTGCCCACTACCCCTGGACCCTATATAACATGACCCCTGAGGAAAGCCCCAGGCTTTGCTGCCTGGTCCAGAAGCCAGGAGCAAGGCCAACCACCCTCTTCACGGCCCAGGTCCTCCACTTAAGGGTGGGTCTAAAAGTCCCTAAGCCCTATAAACCCTAACCCCCAAGCCCAAAACCCTAAACCCCAAACCCTTTGACAACATTATTAAGGGTTCCTGTAGGTCTAGAAGGAAGAAGGTAGGGGAAACCATTTTCCATAATGGCCATTAGGCCTCAGGTTTGGGTTTTAGAGGTAAGGGTCCAGTGTCTACGGCTCAGGTTCAGGGTCAAGAGTTCAAAGGTTCTCAAGGGCCTGTTTTGAGCAGTTTACGAGGGTCATACCCTAAACCCTAAACCCTATCCGGGCATAAGGCTTTTCAGACTTCAAGGCTCGGGCCGCTGGCTTAAGTGGGACTTTCGCAAACATACTTTCCATTTCTCTGCAGTGCCCATTTGGAGGTTCATGAAATTTGTGGGGGTCTCTATCATGCGGATTATAGTAGAGTGGGGTCTATATCAGGGTCCTCTACTATTTCTGGAAGCTACCATTTCAACCCATCATATGATCTCCACACATCTGGGAATCAGTTGAGGCCCAGTTGGGCAATTGCATGCTCCAGATTTAAAAGGGGCACCCTGTACGTGGCTGTGGGCGGGAAGAGGATTCAGATCTCAGAGTTTAGGCTTTCGAGTGTTGAGGTTTTAGGGTCCAGGCTGCTAGGGCTTAGGGTTTTAAGGTTTAGGGTCACCGGGTATAGGGTGTTAGGGTTGCAGGGCTGCGGCATGTTTTCGTGTTCCACCACCGATACAGGGTGTCAGAAAAGAAGTACGACGCATTTCGGGCTTGAGGTCGCCAAGTAGGTTACTCTGGGATCCTGAATAATCGTCAATATCATGTTGAGGCCTGTTTGAAGTACCCTGTAACTGGGGTAGGTTTGGGGCCCTATAACAATATTTTTTTGGCTTTACAAAGGTTACATAGGGACTAAGGGTAGATTAACAAATATTTTCAAATCTACCCCTGTGTAGGGTAAATGATATTGGAAATTCTTTAGGCCCCTCCATGGATGCCTGCGACTTGGCTTGAGCGACTACCCCCCAGGTTCTTCCAATTTTGAGGTTGTTCTGCGTCGGATACAGCGAAACTTAGCCAGTTTTGCCTAACCAGTCCTGGCCTTAAACGCTGGAAATCCTCAAGCCCTACACCCTTGCATATGTTTTAAGGAAATACTGAAATATTCAATGCATAGCCTCAAGGCGCTCCAGAGGAAGCAGACCTTTTGAGGAAGAGCCTTCCATCAGAATCCTCATGCTAAAGCTCTGCCCTCACCAAAAGGGGGTATATAGTCCCCTTAAGTAGATAGAATGTGGCTTTGGGTATATTGTAATAAGATCCCCAAATGAACCCCCTATTCTATCTACTTAAGAGGGACTATAAACTCTCAGCTCTACGCTGAAGCCGTTCATCCTCACCCTGAACCCCTGGAAGGATGCAAAAAGAAGAGCCCCAACATTCAAACATGGTTGCTTGGGGCTTCCTACAGCAAGATAAATTTAAAGCCCCATACAGCCCTGTAACACAGAGTTCCCGTTTCATATTCCATTGGCTTTTCTATTTTTGATTGTTATTCACTGCTACCTGTCAACCCAAACCTGTAATATCCTAAACCCTAAAGCCGAAAACATTCACTGTAGTCCCCCTACATCCCAATGCGATGCCTATAAGGCGCCTTGCAGGGGAAGCCGTGAACTTTCATCCTACAACCCCGCAAACCCTAACCCTAAAACCCTCCTAGAACCCGAAAACCTTAAAAACCCAGTAAGCCCCAAACCCTGGAAAACCCTAAAGCCTTGTAGGGGAAGATGGGCCGGCCCTCCGAGTTGCTAGACACAGGCTCCGACGATGGCGGCGCAGCCCACCAAACCTCCACCAAGGCGGACTTGACGGCTTCCGGGGGTGTAGTAGGGGTTTTTGAAAAGGATTTACTAAGGGTGTCATAAGGGTTTTAGAAGGGTGCAACATTTTTTACAATTGTGAAAATGGTTTTATATCAAGGGTTTATCAAGTTTTTATCAGGGTGTAGAGGTTAGTGAGAGTTGGGAGGGTTTAGAGAGTTTGGGGATCAGGGATATGTTGCCCCAGCAATGGAGGATCAAATGGACAAATTGTATATGGGTCAGCTAATCAGGTTTTACGGGCTTACAAGAGTTTATTAAAGGGTTTATAGTTTAGGGATTGGGGTTTAGCATTGGAGGCTTAAGCTTTTTCTGTCCAGGTTTGGGAACTGCTTTTAGGACATGGGCTTTCACAACAAGATCAAAGTCTGACGCATGGACTGCTGTGGCTAAAAGCTGGGATGTTCTTCGGAGTGTGTGATGTGAACGCTACAGGGATGACCCCTAAAACCACGGCTCCTCGAATTGTTATTATTGTTCTGAACGATGCGGCCGATTCTCAGCTGCTATACAGACTGCAGCATGGATTCTGAGGAGACTTTCTTGGCCTATGGTTTGAAGGGCACATGTGGGAGGCTAAAACCTCCAAATTCCACAAACCGATCTCCGTATTGAATTCTTTGTAAGTACGAAGCCCTGTACCTAGGCCTGACACCTAAACTGTCGGCCCCATCGTACAAACCTTCCACATGACCTGTCGGACACTCCCTGCAACTCCTGACTCTGTCCCCAAATCGCCGATCCCCATCCCCCCAAACCTCTAAACCCTGAAAACCCCCAATCCCTAAACCCCTAAAACCTAAACCCTAAACCCTAGGAAGAACGAGGACCGGCCTTTCGTCCCACCAGCGAGACAAGCCAAGCTTCCTTGTGCCGATGCATACCTGGAAAAACAAGTGTATGGAATAGTAATTAGGGTTTAGGGTTTATAATGATAACCATACTAAGAATAATCGAAATAATAGTCACTGTAACAGCAGTAATACGAACAATCGTACATAACAACAAATGGGTATTGGGTTTACTTGTAGGGTTTCGTGTTCATCATGGTCTGGATTTCAAGGTTTACGCTTCAGGCATCCTCACACAATTCAGGTTGCGGCCTTAATCTGCAGATCTAGCGGGAAGCATGAGAATCTACACAGGGGGCAGGGTTCGAGATTCTGGGCACACTGGGGTTCTCAGCATTCGATATGCCTTCAAGTCGCCAAAGAAAGGATCGCATTCTGTACTATGCTGCAAAACCATGAGGAGTTCTACGTTTTAGGAGTTCTACGTTTTGCCTACACCCTCAATCCCTAACCTAAGACGCCCAAACAAAAAATAGATTCAAACTTCATTTCTTGAAGCTCTCTTCGCTTTTAGGTTACAAACATAAGTCAAGATATGCTGCAGTCCCTGAAGCCCGGCTTACCTAAGATGTTCCCAAGCTTAAGCACAGGAGATTCCATGAACCTGTAACCCCAATTACCTACGTACAGCTTTATGCGGTAGTATGGGTAGTATACGGGGGAATATATATATATATATAGATATACATACAGATATAGATATGTGGGATATGTAATAATAAGGTCTGTGTAAATATCCTTGCAGACCCCTTTTCTCATTCTTATGGGGTCCCCACCTACCCTACAGTAACATCACCCACGAAATCCCAATGCAAACATACGTGGACCCTGAAGCAAATCGTTTACTCTGAGCCATACCTGTAACCCCAATTACCTACAGTTTTTTGGGTTATACCTGGCGAGTAAAGGGTAACCCAAAACCCTAAACCCCTAACTACTACCCTAAACCGTAAGCGAAAAACCCTGAACAAGCTGTAGGTAACTGGTTTTTCCGGTAAGCCATCTTTTAGGAGCCGCACCGTGACCTGCCGCCAAGCCGTCCATGGCGAAGATCCTCGGGCTCCAGAGCTTGGAGACTGGTAGGCCCGTTTGGACTTTAAAGGGGTTGCTACAGAGGGCTTACACAGGCTTTATGAACAGATGTTAGGGTGTAGATTAAGCATTGGGGCTTTAGGGGTTCAGGCTTTCCGTCTAGCGTCTCGTCAACCTCAGAGCCTAAGGTGTGAGGTCAACGAGCTAGGAGACAGTTAGGTGATAGTTTAAGGGTTCCGGCTTTTACATTTTACACCAAGCCTGAAGATTCGGGGGTCGAATGCGTATATGGATACATATTTTAACTGGGGTTTAGGGTTCGGGGCTGAGGCTGAGGGTGCAAGGTTTGCGCTTGGGGTGTCATGTTTGGTTAGTGTTTACGTAGGGTCAGGGTGCATCGAGGGAACCTCACAAGTCGCTTTGATGAGAATAGCCAATAAAGAGCTGGTTGAGTGCAAATCCTACGGCCCGATTCCAACTTCAAGTGTCAAACGCAAAAGCTACAGGACGATACCTTCCCCAACACCAGCATGCAAACCCAGCAAGCCCCTTTAGGGTTTAGCGTTCAGGGTCCTAACCAGCCCCTTTGAAAGGCACAGTGGTCTTTATAGGAACGTTTTGGAATCCCCTGCGAGTTTCGCTTTTGACATCACGCTGGCCACAGCAAGTTGTCCAGTGTCCAGAGCTTCCCAGGTTAACCTTCTTTCTACTTGTTGGGCCTCAAAAAATTAGACGATACCCACAGGACAGCTAAGCTTCACCAAACAATAGCCCACAGCGCTTGCAGCCTCGAACTCTTCAAATGGAACACCCTTTATCGACTTGCAGAGCCAGGCCGAAGCGGCGCCAGCTGGCGTTTTAGGGTTTAGGGTTTAAGGTCCTAAAGATAGCCTTTGCCCCCACTGCTGCTTAGCATACCCAAAACTAATGCCACTTAACTGAACCTTACTAAAGGGGCCCCATAAAAGATGCAGGGTATGCCCCTGGGGTATCGTATTTTTGCGGGTCGACGCTGCACTCCGAACCCTCTACCCGCAAACATGGCTCTCCACAAACACCCAAAGCCCAGCCCTAAGCCCTGACCCCCGAACCCTAAACTTGACAAACAAGAACCTTAAACCCCAAAAACATAAAGCCCTTGCAACCTGCAACTTAGTCGCCGCAGAGGCGTGTTGAACTGCTTGGGGGCACTGTAAACTTGTGCCATAGCCTGGGGGGGTCTGAGGGCTTATCTTGCTGAGGGTTAGTAGGGAATATGGGAATATAGGGCTAAAATATGGGGTTATATAGGGATAATGAAAAGAAAATGGAAACTGCTACTTAGGGCTCAGGGTGTAGGGTTAGAAGGGAATAAGGGAATTATGTGCCATGGACCTCTACGTCTCATGTAAGTACTCCTTTTCTAGTAATTGAATGCTAAATATTCTGCGTAAGTAAGTCTACAGTATTTCAAATAAGCAGCATTGGCAGATGCTCAACTGACCCCATAGAACTGAGAGAGCTCATGCAGATGATCCAGTACGACATGGAGCTTCCATGGAGAAGACCCCCTACTAACAATCTCACAGGAATAAGAGGAAACCGACTGAGAATGTAACGAATATGAATGAAAACTCCTTTTAACAAAATGAGAGGCATGACAGGACTTTTAAGTCTGATGGAAATGAATGACTTCTATTAAGAATCTCATAGGAATACGAGGAATCGGTTTCCAATCTAGTAACTAGCAATGAGAACTTCTCTCAAAATCATCGAGAGGCATGACAGGACTTTTTGAATCTAATACAAATGAAAGGACTTCTTTAAAAAACCTCACAGGAATAGGAGGTCTCTATTGATCCATGACAAATCTTTAAAGAATGAGATGGCTTCTCTTGCAAGTCCAACGAAACCGAGAGGACTTCTATTAGTAATCCAATGTGAAGAAGATGAATTCTATTCAGAATCTAATATGAGAGGACTCCTATAAAATCGTGAGGGAATGAGACAACATGCAGCAAGAATCTTATAGGAACCAAAGGAACCTTGTCAAGAATAGCTACCAAAATACAAATGGGAAACCTAGTAGGAATGAGAAGACGCTTATTCAGAATTTAGTGGAAATGACAGGAGTCCTATCAAGAATCAACTAAGACGAAAAGAAGTCCTATATTAAAGTCTAACTCAAAGTGGGGGGGACTCCCATTAAGAATCCACCAGGAAAGAGACAGCACCTACTACAAATCTAATTTAAGTGAGAGGACTTCGATTAACAATCCACTGAGAAGTAGATTACTAGTATGAAGTTATGAATGGAACTGCAAGCACATTTATTGAAACCACATAGAAAGGAGGAGTTTGATAGGAATTAGAAGAGTAATTGGGGATCTGCTATGAGTGAAAGGACTCCCATTAAGAAGCTGGCAAGAATGAGAGGAGCCCTACTCAGAATTCATTATGGACCTGGGGATTCTTATTCAGAGTGGAGTTCCGAACAGGAATGAGAAGAGTCCTGGGGCTTAAGGCTCAAGCCCAAAGCCATCAACAGTGTACCCCATTCCCTGAAACTATAGTCCCCCTTAAGTAGATAGAATATGGGGTATATGGGGATCTTATTATAATATACCCAAAGCCATATTCTATCTACTTAAGGGGGACTGTAATACTATGTGGCACGAGGCCTGGTCGAAAAACATCCGCCGGCGTTTTTGCCGTTCGGTAGCAGACTGCGCCAGGGGAGGACATTCTTGAGCTTGGGGTCTTGGGGATCAGGGTTTAGAAAAACACTGAGTCATCGCTGAACACACAACAAGGGCTTAGGCTTTCAAGGTTCAGAGTTGAGGGTGTACTTGTATTTTGGGGAAGCATCTATCACATCACAGATTCGATGGGGCCTGAGGCAGGGCAAGGTCGCTTTGGCAGATATCGCCTGCTCCCACAGCTGTTCGGTGAACTACTTCACGGGTCGGGCTGCATTGGGATGCAGCTCAGGGAACTCCTCCCAACCCTTGAACTCAGGACCCGCAGGACATTAAGGATCGGATGTTTGTCATATGATAGTCAGGGTCCTAAGTTTGGTTTGGGGGTGGCGCAGCTGTCACATCAACTGAGGACTTGAGAAAGAACATGAGAAACAGTCTAAACTCCCAGTATCCCCCTTCATAGACATGAGAATTCTGAGTCTCAGAGGTCTTGGCCTTCCAGGACACAAATAGTTTGGGTACTGTTCCCACCCTGCAACAGTCTATACCGGGGGTCCTATCAAGTAGTTGCCACAATGGAGAATCACAATTATATATGGCGGGCGATATTGCGAATATACCGCAATTAATGCTAAGGAACCCCCCAAAAAGGTACCCCTCATTTTTTGGGAAAGCCTCCATAGACCACTGTGAGTTTGTGGAGAGCACTGGCTAACCTGCAATCCATTTGTGCATGCCAGAAGGCTCTGAGTACACCCACAGAGTGACAGACAGAGTGACAGGATCTTGCAGGTCAGGCGCCAAGCACCACCACGACTTTGACAAGGACCTATACCTAAATCGGACCTATACCTAAATCATCGAAAACAGGCTGAACCCTACACCTGTTCACAGCAGGCTAAGGTTGAAACTTTAACACAATCCCAAAACCTCAAGTTAATCCTGTCCCAGTCGAAACCTCTATGCATCAAAATCACTCCGCAAGAACCACATACAACACCCGGACAAGAACTTGCCTTGTAACCTGCCGCCCGACTAGCAGCCCAAGGTTCAAAGGTGCTCTCTCATGGCTGGTACCACAATGTATTATACTATGCGACAACATACTATAATGTATATACCCTATCATACTATGATAGTGTCCATTTTCTTTTCCATTATCCCAATATAACCCCCATATAACCTCTTTAATCCCTAAATAACCCATTATAGTAATTTCCATTTCGTTTTCCATTATCCCAATACAACCCCAATATACTATAAAGCCAACCCTCCGAGAGATGCCTGCCACCGCTGTATACGTATATCTAATCCCTTCAATCTCCAACAGCTTACAGTCCCCCTTAAATAGATAGAATATGGGGTATATGGAGATCTTAATAAAGTATACCCAAAGCCATATTCTATCTACTTAAGGGGGACTATAGACATCCCCATATTCCACCTGAACTTCGATCTACGACTAGTAAGCGCTACTCCCCACAAAAGCATGTAGCAACCCTGGGGTTTCTATACGACTCTCGCCTCATTGTGAATCTTAAGTTGCGGGGCCCGCGAGAGAACAGCCCGATTCTGGCGCACATGCACATCAAGGGGTCTATCATCTTGAGAAGCACCACTTCCATCCACATATCTGGCCTCAAACCTTGAAAAATCTGAATCCCGAAGCCCTGAAACTAAAATGCATTGTCCAAACGTTTTCCGCGGCATTAGCGCGCTGACTGCTAAGGATGTGTGCTTCAGGCGCCTTTAAGGCAAGACGTCTTGGTACATCATCGTACGATAAGGGTCGCTTCGAGCTTTTTTTAATATATGGGGATGAGATTAAACAAGACTCTGAAGATCTCAAGAGGGCTTAGGGTTTATAGGGCTTAGGTTGGATATTGCACCCACCCAGTAAACAGTCCATATTAGGGGTCCTATTAAGGCTATATATCACCATATTATAAATATTCTCCAACTGTTAGTTGGTGGGGGCAGTATCCAGGGCTTAGGGTTTGAGGGGTTCTTCCTAAACAGAAAATCGAAAGGAATAGTTTGTCTGGCGGATCAGAGTCTGGATTGTGGCGGCCGGTTCGCTTTCGTGACGTCGTAGTCCTTCCCAGGAAACGGTTGAAGTCTTCAAGCTACTATGATTAATTACTAGCATTGCTATTTCTAAGGGTGGAAAGTTGAAAGCGGAGGAGTGCGATGTAGTGCTCTGGATGTCAAATTTGGAGATCAGCTTAACAACAAGATTGTTCAGGGTTTAGGGTTTAGGGGACGGTCAGGGGGACGTAGGGTTACTATGTTGTTTCTGGGGGTTATCAACCTACTTGCTAAGTCCCCGTGACCCTGCAAGTACTGCCTCCTCAAAGAAACCTGGTTAGGGCCCTCTACGGTCAAGGGGGCAAATAGACGGAGGGTTTGCATGAGGCCGATGACCCTAAACCCTAAACCCTAAACATCCCTAAACCGTTTAGGGTTTAGGGTTTAGGACGCGGCTTCATGAAAAGACTCCAACATATGAGCTATGGTCTAAACTCCTAGTATTCCCTGAATGACCCCTACAATACTCCCCTATGTATATATATATATATGATCCCCTACATAACCCTTTAAGGAGTTTAGACTAAAAACAGAAAAAATCTCTTGACGCGTAAGGCCTCCTCCATCAAGCCTGGGATGCTGTAGAGGCAGGGTTTAGGGTTTAGCGCCTTGGGTTTAGGGCTTATAGGGTTTAGGGGAGCATGAAAGCACTGCAGACCAACGCCCTCAACAGCCCTAAGTCCTAGACCCCGAATCCTAAGCTGTAATCTGCAGACTTTTCTGAGCCCTGCTCCCTTACCCCTCCTAAGCCCTAATTCCTCAACCCAAGCAACTAACCCTAAACCCACAAATATAATGGTTTCCATGTTCTTTTCCATTATCCCTATATAACCTATGTATATACTACATATATATATATATAGAGAGAGAGATAGGTATACATATATATATATATTATACACCCTAGAATCCCTATATAACCCTAAAGGCCTTAAGCCCTAAGCCCCACAGTATCCTGCATCAGGCTCGGAGCGTTGTAGCAGCAGGTAAAGAAGTCGTAGGTTGACCCCGGCCAGAGCGCTACCTACCCCAGGTTCTCGGATGGGCCCTTTCAAAAACTGCAGCTTCAAGTTACACATGTTTTTTACGGGATCTTGTCTCCAATCTAGAGATGCCATAGTTAGGGTTTGAGGTTTAAGGTTTAGGATTGTTTGGACGGTCAGAAGAAACGTATATGAAAGGCAAGACTAGACCAATGTTCACAACCTACCACGCACAGATCAAAAGCTACAGCATCTAAAGCTGCTCGTCAAGCGGAGCAAGTCTAAGACCCCCTGCCTTAATTTAACCTTAAACTCTTACCCTAGACCCCGAACCCGCGTCCCTTAATCTAAAACGCTATAAAGCCTACACCTCAAACCCTGGCCCAGCTGCTACGTCGCCGTTGTCGCCTTGATACCAGCTGCTGCAGCTCGTCCACACCTGATTTTTTTGCGTAAGTTTTCAAGGCTTGGGGTTTAGGGCTTAGTGTTCAAGGGCTTGTGGTTTCGGGCTTTGGGTTCAGGGTTTGGGGCTTAAGCTGCTCTACATGACGTAAAGGTCAAAGCAATCAGGGCAAAAATTGGTCACACTTCAAGTTGAGTAAGGTTATAGGGGTTTAGGGTTTAGGGCTCTTTTTGCTTACCAATTGTTCAGGCTTCTACATTGCTTTATAATCATCGTGCTAACATGAATACTGCTCGTACGATACAGTACTGACAACTCTATCATTACAACCCGTAGAAGTAATTTAAAAGAATAATATTTACTTCGAGCATCCCCATCCTAAAGCTGTTTTTGCACAAGAAATGTACTGTTTCCCTTCCCCCCTCTAAACTGTCTTCCTTGCAACGCTGCAAATGCACTGCAAGAATGTTGCAGTTTGGCACTGCAGGGCAGTGAGATTCAGCATTGCAAGGGCTGGGCACTAGAAGGACACTTTGCGGTTGCGCACTCTGGGTTTGGGCACTGCAGGGATACGTTGCCACGGCCACTTCAGGGATACTGTGGGTTTGGGCACTGCATGGATAATCTGCGGTTGGGCGCTGCAGGGATACTTGGTGATTGGGCACTGCAGCCAGGCTCCGCGCGCGGAGGGCGAGGACAACACAGACTGTGAAAATTTAACAACCCCAACGAGAGGGTGGGGAACAATACAGACAATAACACTCAGGCTTCACGTGTATAGAGGTTTAGGGATGGTCTAAGGGCTTTTTCTGGGTTCTATGCTGTTCTATATGCGGAGTATATTGGTAGTATTTAGGAATGATGCAGGGGCTTCACGTGCTAGATTGCATGACTTTGCATGGAGAATGCACAAGAGGTAAGATCGAAAGACCTGTTTATCGTCTGCGTTAGATCAGAAGCCCAAAGAACCAATTGTCCTTTAGTCAATCCTGTTTTCCTCTGTTCAGAATACAATCTCAGTAGGGTCTAGGGTTCCAGGGATACTGCCCTTTTAGTGGAAACTTCTCTTCAGTGTCATTAAATAGGGGTCATTTTTGGAAAGTCTTGTATTCTCTTGCAAGGTTGACGTTGACATGAGAGCCGTCACTGCGGTGTAGGAGATGTGCTGAACATGCTTCAAGTATGGGTTCCCCATGGAATGGAACGCGCACCATAACTCCAAAAGCATGTCCCGAAATTGGCTGGCAATAGTAGTAGCAGTACTGGTAGTAGTAAAAGTACTAGTAGACTAGTAGTACTAGTAGTAATAGTGAGTGCTGAATGTGAATACTGAAGTTGCCTGCCTCTGACAGTGCGAACTCCAAGTCATCACGTGTTGCATGCAACGTAAGTGAACAATGTATCCAAAATGGTGTGAGACATGTCTTCAGATATGCAGGGGGTTGTCGTACTCTGGTTTGCGTCCATGTGGAACAGCCCTTAGTATCTTCCCCCAAGACCCAAGCAAACACAGAAAATGAGGGTAGCATGCTGGCATGTCAACACCGACAGGCCAGTCAGAGATGCCGATACCTCAAACTAGAGCCAGAAGAATCCAAGCAGACCTTTGATCCGTAGTGGCGTTTTCGTACAAAATCGCGGGTCAAGCTCTCCATTACTATTACTATTTCTGCTATCACTACTCGTACTACTGTTACAGCTAAGGTTTAAGGTTCAGACTGCAGGTTGAAATGTTTGCGTGTCTAGCATTTGTGCCAGCGCGAGGTGCCTTGTCCTTGAACTGCGATTGCATCCAGCGGTTGTAGTCATGGAGCACAGTGGGCTTTACGGCAAAGGAGTCCACTCCTGAGGTGTGCTTTGGGTATAGGCGTAGGGTTTAGGGTTCAGGATTTTGGGTGTAGGACAGTGTCGGAGTGGATCATCTCCCTGAAAGACTGAAATATAAACTGGCCCCTGCCACACCCCAGACACGCAATGGTTGTAAGGTCTTGGGGTTAGCCCCTCTGGTCAGTAGTTGTTTTTTTTACATGCTTTGGATCCTCCGTCTTAACCCCATAACCGGGCAGAAGCTTAATATCAACGCTATGTATATAGGGTCCCTCATAAGCACAATGTGTTTTGTGTGTGGATGTATATTTATGTACATATACACATGTCGCCCACATGCTCTCGGCTGAGGCCCAGAAGCAGCAACCTGCCCATTTGGTTCACCCATCGCTGCAAATCTCACATGGTTAGGGGTTAGGGTTAAGGGACCCACCGAAAAATCTCTCTACGCGCGGTCACCAAAACCGTTGGAAATAACATGCATCATGCAACCCTGTAACGACATCCCCCTACCCTGAGGACCATTCACAGAAAAAATTGACCCTAAACCCCACCCGCACCCCCACATGAAGCCCTAAACCGAAAAGTGTCCTTAAACCCGAGGCGGCCCAAACCCCTTAAATGCTAAAAACCTCCCCTCCAAACACCAACCCTCCACCCCCACAAACCCTTCCTAAACCCTCTAAGCCCCGAAAATCCACTAAACCGCAAGGCTCTTCATCCCCCCCTTCTTTCCCAAGCTCGAAACCCCCTGCACCAAAGCCCTATCTGGGCCCCGAAATTAGGTACCTGAACATAGCTAACAAGGCGAGTATTCTACATACCTGAGCTATAATCTAAAGTCCTAGCATCCCCCATAATAGATACCAAAGTTATCCCCTTCTTTGATCCCCGATACAACCCTTTAAGGAGTTTAGAC
>CAJNIZ010024825.1:26628-40656 GCA_905231905.1 Symbiodinium pilosum
AAACCCTAAACCCTATATAATCCACGAAAACACCCTAAATATAGCACCCCCTTGAAGGACCCCCTTGAAGGAGTTTAGACCCTAAACCGTAAACCCTAAACCCTAAACCCTGAACCCTAAACCCTAAACCCCTAACCCCTAACCCTAAACCCTAAATATTGTACAATGAACCTTCCCTGTCTTTCCAAGGGTCCCAGGTCCAAGGCTTCCTTCACCACGCGCACGGCATAGTCGGCCTGGGCCTCTGCCATGAGCCTAGCCGGAGGCTTAGGGTTTAAGATTTGGGGAAGTAGGGTTTAGGGTTCAGGGTTTAGGGTTTAAGGTTTGGGGATTTGGGTTTAGGGTTTAGGAATTATGGATTAGGATTCAGGTTGTAGGGGGAAGGATAAGAAATGGACACGGCCTTTGAAGTCTGGGGAGAAGCCATGCGCAGCCAATGAAGCAGCTTTCTGGTCTACGACCTTTTTCCAAGCCCAGATATGTTTGATGGCGGTTTGAGCATTTAGCATGCTACTTGGGGTACACTCCCCAAAAATAACATGGAAACCCATATAACCCCTTTTTAGAGGGACTGTAGTCTTTGTAGGGCCCTTTAGGGTTTCCATGTTAGCTTCCAGGAGTGTAGGTGAGAATTTAAATGTCGCGCCAAACCTGCTGTAAGTGCCGGCAGCTCTGGCGAGCAAAAGCCTCCAAGGGCAATCAGCAGGCCATTGCCAGAGCATAGGCTAGGATTCGGGTTTAGGGTTTAGGGTTCAGGGGTCCCAAACCCTAAGCCCCAACCCGAAAATCTTATCAACCCCAACCAAGCCTGAAACCTAAGTATAACCAATCGATTTCATGTTCCACTTGCTTTAGCAGTTGAGTCTCCTTTCTTCCTTCTCAACCCACAACCATCTAGCCATCTGGCCATCTGGCCATGAACCTCTACCCAGAAGTAGGTAAAATAGTTGCCCACAACCCTGAGACTAGCCCCAACAGAATTATTCCACATACTTTGGTTGTCCCCCTAGGTTCTAAAACCTAAATCCTAACGCTACGCCATGCCTAGAGTAACCTAGACCTTGACAAGCGGAAGAATACAACAACATTAGGTACATAGGTACGAACGTCTCATTACTTGGAGGGTCAGGGAGACTTAGTAAGTAGGTTAATAACCCCTATAACCCATAAAGTAACCCTAGTTACCCCCATGATTAACCCACTAACTAAGTCCCCTGACCCTCCAAGTAGGTTACTCTAGGTGCAGGCGAAGAGCAGCACGGAGTTATGTCCCAGGCCTGAGTTCGGGCCCAAAATCCTTGGCTCATCTCGGCGGCTGGGGATTTGAGGCCTCAAGGTTTAGGCTTAGAGTCTACTCGGAGGTTCAAGGGTACAACAGGGTACAATGATTTTTAAACCAGATATATCCAGACTGAAAAACTTCGGGCCTCATATTTGGGACACAAGTGCAATTACAACTGGGTTATGGCGACCCTAAATGCTTACTGTAATCCTGAACCCTAAGCCCTATGTCTCCCCAGTACCCCTTCTAAGGGTCCCGGTAAATGACCACCCCTTTAAGGAGTTCAGACTATAGCTCATATGAGCTATAGTCTAAACTCCTAGTATCCCCCTTAATAACCCCTATAGCAGTCCCCTATAGAATCCCCTATATTAGGCCCTATATAGCCCCCCTATAAGGAGTTTAGACTATAGCTCCTATAGCTACCCTGAATTTGGAAGCAGTGCTTCGGGCTGGGGCTCGGATTTCTCGTAGAGGCCAGGGATGGCTTAGGATGGAGCCTTTAGGGTTTAGGGTTTAGGGAGTAGGGTTTAGGGATTAGGGTTTAGGGATTAGGGATTAGGGTTTAGAGATTAGGGTTTAGGGATTAGGGATTGGGGTTTAGGGGTTTAGGGTTGAGGGATGAGTCTAGGGTCCAGGGTTGACAAGTTGAGGGGGTTTAGGACGTGGTTGAGGGGTTACCCAACTGCAAACCCACTAGGTCCGCAAATATGCTTCCAACTAATTGCGTTATAAGTACTAGTTGGTATAAGAACCCTATATAACCCTATATGACCCTATATACTATAGTAGTTTCCATTTTCTTTTCCATTATCCCAATATAACCTCAATATTATACAACTGACCCTCCAAGTAGGCTTCAGCGGCTCTGGCCTCTTGTGTTTGGGCATGTCCTTGAGCATGTTGCCTGTTGCCTACGGATAAAACCCTCCGTGACCAAAAAACACTCCTGTATACACCTTAAACGCAGTGAACACTACAACCATCTTGGGAGTCTAAAGCTGGGGTCCCCCCAAGACAACCCAACAGATTCTCAACCTCATCATAGGTACTGTAGAGGCTCCTAGACACAATAATTAGTAGGACTGCGAAAGTAAAATGAGGAACCTGCAGCAATATGGTCCTCGTAATTTGGTCTGGATGTGTGATTACAAAAAAAACTACCCCTAAACCCTGAACCAAAAGCCCTAAACCTACTTCAGTGCGTGCGGGGGATCGTGAAGGAGTTTGGGAACTCCCGCATACTGGTACCCAAGTAGGCCTGACCCAGGATGAGGCGGCGTGGGGTGTGGCGGGTTTAGGGTTCGGGATTTGGGGAGTGCGGCTTTACGCTGTGGAGGTTGGACTTCATTTGAGTTCCACACGCCCTCTCACAAAACAAACATGAAACCTGAGAAGGGGGTCCTTTCAATGGCTATCCATATCAGTTATATTAGTTTACGTCTGGGTCATGTATTTGATTGAGGGATATGCCCATGTCAAGAGAGCTTCAACACACCGTAGACCCATACAACTCACGTTTCTTCATGTGTCGTTTTAGAAATACAGATCCGGGCAGCGTTGCCCATTTGACCTTTTTTGCTTGCCAAGGAATTGCTGCTTAAAATTCTTTGTTAAGGCCAAACGAACCACTTGCATAGATGCGTTTTAGAGCTTCCGGAGCTGGGTGTCTTACAACACAAACCTAAATCCTGGCCATAAATCCGGAGGACTTAGGGTTCAGGGTTCAGAGCCCCTTGTCATCTCCTTGGACCTATAACACAAATAAAATTTGTAATACTTCCTGAGGATTATACTATACCGAAAATTGAAAAATCCTAAGGAGACTACAGGAAGGGCTAGGGCAGGGTTTATATATTCCCTCTACTAAATCCTTATAATTCCTGTAGTTTCCTTTTAAAGTATTTCCTATGGAGACTAAACCCTAAACCCCAAAACCCCCTCTACAGCCCCAAACCAGATCTGCTGACCAGATCAGAGCTGCCTCGACACGGGTGCGCCAAGGCGAGTTGCCTTGGCACTTGGACTGGGGGTGTAGGGTATAGAGTTTATAGTAGGGTCCAGGGTTTAGGGTCCAGGGTTGAGAGTTTAGGTGGGGTCCATACTGCGGTTCAGGGTTTAGGGCTTAAACGGGTTTAGGTTGGTGTCCATACTGCGGTTTAGGGTTTAGGGCCCGACTACCCCCTGACACAGGGTCTATAAAGGTACTCCTTACGGATTTGTTGGGCTCTCAGCGATACTGGCGGGGCCTAGCTAGAGCTATGCCCTTAAAAAATAGACTCTACCCTTAATCTCGTTTGCAGTTAAGGTTAATGGGTTGGTGTTTGAGCTCTAGGCTCTCGACTCCGCGTTTAGCTTAGAACTTGGGCATCAGCGCCTGGGTGGCTTCAGGGTCTGGGCTGTACAATGCTGAGACAGGTATATGTCACCAGCTTTCCCTGCATGAAGGTATGCTGGGAATGCACACGGGTCAGAAACCAGAGCCCCCTCTAAACTATGATCCCTGAACCCCCTCCAAACACCCATCCTTACCCCTAAACCCCTAACACCCAAACCGTGTGACCATAATCTCGAAACCCCTTTAGATCCCAACCCTAAACAAAAGCTCACAAAGCTGTGAGCCAAAGTGCCGCTCCACGCGAACCCATCGGTGCCTACGATCTCCACGTCCTTCCCGATAGACCCAACCTGTGGGTCTCAGTGTCTCTATAACCATGTATAACCCCAATATTACCTACTAGTATTATTACTACTATGTTTATTCCTTCTCGTACTATTATTACTACTACTCTTATTCCTTTACCTACTATTAATATTATTACTATTCTTATCACTACTGTTACTATTCCTATTATTATTGTTATTATTTTTATTACTAATATGTAGAATCTTCCCTCCTATTGTTCCTACTATTATTAATGTAGCGTAGGGTGTAAGGCTTGGGCGAGTGTAGAAGAACCTGGATCTCAGTCACATACTCAGGCATAGAATGCGGAAATGGATCCACACCATATCATATAGCCTAGATAATCTGCCATTAAGCATTCCCCCTTCCTAACTAACCATGTCTATATACCCTAAACCTTAAACCCTGAACCTCTAAGCCCTAAACCGCAACCATATATATATATATGTACACATACACAGCATGCATGCATGCATGCATGCAGGTAGGTAGGTAGGTAGGGGTAGGTAGGCCACCGGAATCCGCTCGGGACCGCGGGAGGAAGGGTTCCAGGACTTGATAGAACTTCTGAAAACAAAATCATAGAGTCCCTACATCCTAAACACGGAACCCCATACCGTATCCCCTAAAGCCCTATATATCCTGAACCCCATACCCCAAAGCCCCGGGGCCTGAAAGCCTGTGCCAAACAGGATAATGTCAGCTTGGTGCTTCGCGCCGTTGGTATCGAGAACTCCTGGGCTTCTCATCGACAAAGGATTTTGGGGTGCAGGATTTGGGGTTTAGGGTTTGGGTTTGGGTTTAGGGTTTTAGGGTCCAAGGTTGAGTGTTTGAGGGGTTTTGAGATTCAGGGTTCAGAGCTTAGGGCCTCAGAGTGAAAACAGAATGTCGCGGGGCCTCAATGAATCGCAACTTTACGTCTCTATATGTCCCTGTCATTGAGGAGTTTGCCACAGAGCCAGTGTTCCTAAACCCTATAAACTATCTGTTGGGGGATCCTGATGACAAGGGCTGGCCAAGTCTGCACCCCAACTAGCCAGGTCTCAAGATGGAATGTTGGGCCGTGGCCTTTATGAACATGAAAGTCTGAGTTATATATAGCACAGATAGGAATAAGGTTCGACCCTAAGCACTAAAGTTTTTTTTCCTTCGGACCTAAGTCTTTAAGGTTTAGGCTTCAGGGTTTGGGGATGTTACGCCAATACTGAAGAATCAAGTGGCAAAGAAAACGGAAAACAATGATGGAACATGAGGCTACATAGGGATTTTCAAGCTATTCGAACCGTGTTTCCTCAAAAGCTCGCGAGAATTATCATCTTCCAGCTCCTTATCCGGATAAGGTTTAGGGTTTAGGGTTTAGGGTTCAGGGTTTAAGGTTTAGGGTTTAGGGTTTAAGGTTTAGGGTTTAGGGTTTAAGGTTTAGGGTTTAGGGTTTAAGGTTTAGGGACCCCTGTTATGATACCCCCTCGCCCCTACACATCCTCACCTTCCTCATCTCCTAGCCCTACACCTTAAACCCTCGGGTTAAGAGGTTAATGCGAAGATCCAAGGCTCCGTCCTCCTTCACCTCCGAGAGCCCGGCCACCACCACCTGCTTACAAAGACGGTTTACATGTAATCGAATAGGGTTAGATGGGGATTATTTGGGGATTATATGGGCATTATATGGGGATTATAGGGACAATATAGGGATTATATGAGGATTCTTCGGGGATTGTATACGGATGACAAAAACTCACATAGGTTATAAGGTCTACAAGGACGGTTTACATGTAAGCCATATTACCTGCCGCAACATGGATTATGGAATCCGGTCCTCAATCGATACTTAGAAGCGCGGCGTCGCCACGGGTGCAGGCTCTATGATTACTCTGATGAGGGGGTATTTCTGACCAAAAAAGCTGTAGGTTATTGGGATACAGGTAGTTGAGCTGAGCGCTTAGGGGTAGAGATACCTTGTGCTTATGGACGCCCTTGCTTGCTACCCCACCCCGCTGACATCAGACCAGAACACAACATAAATATTTTCGGGGGGTGAGGTACAGCGGCCCTACAGAATCTCCGCTGACTGCAGCTGAAAATCAGAGACTCCTACGTACCCACAAATCATCGTGATTTCCCATTGCCAGAAAATTTGGTTGAGGAGAACCATGTTCAAAAATTGCTGCCTCCACGTTAGGTCGGGTGAGGCTCTGCAAGTAGTCGTCTGACCTCAACTACACGATCCACGGGCGACTTGGTTGACATTTCCTGCCCTAGACATGCCTACAACCAAACTACTATCGGAAATTTGACAAAGTGGGGTGTCCCTCGGCACCCTAGGGACATGTGGGGACTGAGAGTAAAGGCATATGAGGGAACATTCTGCGAAACTCCCAAATGTTTGGGTGATAGAAGGCTTATTATTATACACAAAGTATGTGTACAGAAGAGATCAGGCCTGGGGTTCCAAAATGTCGGAAACAGGGCTAAGGGTACGTCTGGGGCTTGCAGCTATCAGATATTTGTCGTCACTGCCTGTGAGCCTAAACCCGTTACCCTGAAGCCTAAAGGCTACATCCTAAACCGCAAGCCCTGAATCCTGAACCCTAAACCCTAAAACCTCAATCCTACACCCTTATGACACAGCTGTCGCACGTCTTCCTGACGAACAGCCACATACCTCAGATCACCTAATCTTACTGGTGCTTAAATGTCTCTACGCATACATATGTATACTTATACGCTGTTGCACATGTGGGGATATTTACGATTACAGGTCTAAACTTAAGTTAAGGTCCCTGGACCCTAAGCCCCAAACCTAAATTTAAACTCCAAACCCTAAAACGAGCTGGTGCAGCACAGTTTGCTTTGGGCTCCCTTAGCTAAAGTTTCATCTCTGGGAGTATAGGGCTTAGGGTACAGGGTGTAGGGCTTATAGGGTTTAGGGTATAGCGCTTAGGGTTTAGTTATACTAAACGACCAAAGGGGCCTATGTCCACCCTTAATGGTCCCTTGGTAGCCCTTATATGGACAGCAGCTTCATGCTCTGTCGGGAGCCCTCACTCACATATTCCGCATGTGCTTTGCCACATGCCTGACAAAACCTTCACCTCTCCTAGACTCTAAAGCCTAAACCGTCTGAACCCGAATCCCAGGCCCTCAGCCCGGCTGACAGCATTATCAGCACTTAATACTGCCACCATGCCGCAATCCCAAGTTGTATAGCATGGAAGCCCACAAGGGGCCCTCTAAACACTCCTGGGCCTACGGGAAGTTCCAGGTTAATTAAAGGGAGGGTAGCCGCCCTAAATCCCGATCCCTAGACTTCCCCAATCAATTCCTGCATAATTACTCTGAACAACTACCCAAAGAGCCCTTACCTGGAGCCCAAAAGTGAGTAAAACCATGAGCCAAAAGCCATTAAACCAGCCAATCCGGATGTTGTTCTGCATACTCTTGGAGTTGAGGTAATGCCTTTGAAGAAATCGGTGGTTATAGTCCCTCTTAAGTAGATAGAGTAGGGCTTTGAGCATATTATAATAACCCTCACCCTAAACCCCGTAATATTCCATCTACTTCAGGGGCCCTAAGCCCCCCAATCCTATATAAACCCTCCTAATTATTTCCATTTTCTTTGCCATTATCCCCATCTAACCCCAATAAGAAACCCTAAACCCTAGACCCTAAACACTGAAGGAATCGGGGGAATATAAGTTTGAAATCTCGACATGGCTGTAGGCATCCGGCTTGCAGATTCGCTTGCAACCCACGGGGTAGGAAGGGATGACTTTCTTCCTCAACCTAGGCGTTCAGGGCTTAGGGCTTAGGGTTTAGGGCTTGGGGTTTGGGTTTAGGGCTTAGGGTTTGGGTTTAGGGTTTGGGGCTTAGGGCTAAGGGTTTAGGGCTTAGTATAGGGGACTATATAGGGGACCATTATGGGAGTTATTCAGGGGGATTCTAGACATTTAGACTGTGGAGAGTTCGCGTTTGGGGGATCAAGATTTTAGGGTTTGGGTTTAGGGTTTGGCGTTTAGCGCACAAAGTTCCTAAACCCTAGCCCCTAAACCCTACCTGGGGGGATTGGGCTTAAGCCTTTTTGCCTTCTTCCTCTACCTAGACCTGGGCGAGAGCGACCAATAAAGACTGAAGCCGCAAACCTTTCACCCCCTGAACAAGGCACAGTACATACACTTCCCCAAAATCCTTAAGAACCCACAATGTAAACACCAAAGCAAGAAGCAAGAAGAGTGTAGTTTGAACCCCCAAACCCTAAATTCCAAAGCCAAAAACTCAGCCTGAAGCTGTATTGCCCTAAACTTCCTAAACCTTCAACGGTAAACCCAAATCTATAAACCCTCCGTAAGCCAAGAAGCACAAATCTGAGCCGTAGCCTTTCTTGGGTTAGGGACCACCCAAAAGGGAGCGGAGTTACTCTGTAGTTGTTCAAGCCCCTTCAATTCGAAACCCCAAGCCCTAGACCAGCATCAGCCCAAGCAGCTCCTTTCTATCTTTCAGCTGCTGCGCCATGAAACTACCTTGAGGTCAGGCGCTTAGACTTTGGGCTCAGGGTATAGGAAGATCGGTCCCAGGGTTTGGGGGTTTTAGGACTGATGGTTTAAAGCTGATTAGAAAGCTTTACTTCAGGGTTTAGGGTCAGCTTCCTACTCTTCGCATTTAGGGCCCATATTTTCAGCTATGGGGTTTGCACTGTTTACCAGGAGGTACCCTTGCACAAGGCTTACATTAGGCTTCTGCAGCACCTACGAAGTAAATAGGGGCAGTGTAAAGCATATATATATATATAGAGGAAACTACTCACCTGAAATTTCCTGAGACTTGCAAGACAGCAAAACAAAAGCCATATGTAAGAAAGCGCTATGGAAGTGTCATCCCAAAACTTGCTGAGAGAATGGGAAAAGACAATGGACACTTCCATGTCATGGTGATTATTACATGAGCTGTAGCCTGAACTCCTAGTAGCCCCCGTAATAACCCCAATACTACTCCCCAACATATTCCCTTACATAACCCCCCCTTAAGGAGTTTAGACTACAGCTCATATGGTGGCTACAATGGGGATCCATCCCTCCCTTCCCCAAACAACCAGCAAGCAACGCCCCGCCCTCCTCGCCTCCCCCCTCCCCACCCCGAGAAAAAAAAATCTATCTATATATATATATATATGTTTATGTATGTATATGTATATATATATGTATGTGTATATATATGTGTATATATATATGTGTAGCTATCTATCTGTAAATCATATACCCCAAGGCAGGCTGCGGAAGTGGTATCGCACTGCTTTGCTTCGGAAGTCGTCGCTTTTGTCGAAGACGCCGTACCTGGGTTCTTGTTGAAATACAATGAAAAGAGATCCTTTTTCATTGATATTGAGCCCATGCATACATAAAATTATAAACGTTTGTTCTACAAAAGCTCAGGTACAATATCATGGAGGCCTCCAGCTTCCAGTAGAGGCTTGCGCGGTATGCTGCGCGGGCCAGCGGGATGTTTCGGTAGGTCCACTTGAGGGACTCAGAATAAAACCTGGCTGCGGATTCCAATACGAACGGCTTCAAGTACGTGGATCCCTATCGTGTATACCTAATTATACACCCCTCAACAAGGGGCCCACCAACCCCTCTTAAGCCAACACACCCCAAACCCTAAACCCTAAACACAAAATCTCTGAAGCCTAGCCCCTGAACCCTAAACCCTACATCCCTAAAGTAGACCCTAGCGTTTGCAACCCCTTCGCCTTTCGGGTAGGAGTGTTTCTTGCCTTCCGATGACCCAGTTCGGGGTGCGCTGCAGCAGAACCTGTCACATGTAGGTCCCTTCAAAAGGGATAATTATAGCAGTTCTGTACGGATTATGGGTAATATATATATATATATATAGATGGATAGATTAGGATGTATTGGGTTTAGGGTTTACCTAGCCCGGCCCTGCCCACTAATGATAGCTCCTTTGGCTGGTTTAGTGGGCTGTGGGTCATTGTTTTACCTACTTTGGGTTCAGGTCATGCTCCAAGGTATAGTTTTCGAATTTAGGCGCGTAGGGTGTAGGGTACAAGCATTAGAGGAATCAAGTTAAGGTTTGGTCAGGTTAGTAGGTTGTCCAAATGAGGGTACCTTTGAGGACGCTCAACATATGGAGTGACGACATGGGTTGCTCGCAAACCTTGTAAAGACCATGTACCGGATGTGTGAGCCATAGTCTACACGAGTCTACACTCCTAACATCCCCCCCAATAACCCCAGAATACTCCCCTAAAAAAATCACCTATACAAACCCCTTCAAGTAGTTTAGACCCTAAACCCTCAACCCAATATAATCCCCTATATAACCCCTTTAGGGAGCTTAGACTATAGTTCATACTGAGAAGCTCCCCGATCTTGGTACGGGGCGTCCGTTTCTTAACCAACTAAACGCGATAACTCCAAACTCTGAAATCAGGCCCCAAACCAACCCCAAACCAAAAACCCTATACTCTACAGTTTAACATGTAAACCCCAAGGCGTAAATCCTAATCACTAAAGGTCATGCTTTCAGAGGCCCCCACCAGTCTTTGGGCTTGCTCAGCCACGATCGGCACGAATTGCACCGCGCTTGCGCCGCTGCCCACCACCACCTGCTAAGGGTCCCTATAGTCGCAATTACCAATAGTAATAGCGATAGCAACAGCAGTATTTTGAGTATTTAAGCTAATTGCAATATTTATACATCGAAATTGTAATCATACTTGTGATAACAGCAATCATCATAACTAGCAGTAGCAAGGGGCGCAGGGCTTAGTTTGATGTACCCACACCCCAAAAACATGTAAAACAATAGCCCATAACCCATGAAGATAGCAATAAAGGACATTATTCTACATACTTTTGGGGTTCAGGTAGGGCTTAAGTTTGGAGTTTGGGCCTAAAGGGAGAAGAGGGCCAGGCCCTTTTGGATTTGAGTGGCACTCCCCTCACCCCCCCTTTTGCACAAACGCCACCACGCTTTTGCCAGAAAAGTCAACTGAGTGGTCCCACTCGGCGGAATGGAACATCTTGCCATGGAACCTGCAACGTGCTACTCAGGATTAAAAGATTCAAGTTAAGATCCTCAGTGCGGAACTAGATGGCCACTGCAATCTCCATGGATCTTGGGGGTTCCTTAGGAGCAAGATTTTGATAAATCTTGCATACGGAGTTTCTCATGAAGTGCAGCACTTACAGCGATGCAAGATGCGCGTAATCGGCCAGGGCTACTCTCAGAGATCCTAGTGAGGCGCTTTGGTGATTGAGAAATGACTAGGTGCCGCTCTGCCAGGAGGTCCAGGGGCGGAGTTTCTGAATACACCCATGCTAGCAACCATCATCGGAAATGCTTCTTTGACGGTGATGCGGGCTTCAGGATCTAGACTCTGGACTTTCCAAAAATTGGAATCACATTGCAGACTCCTACAAGATTCAACAGACTAACCCAGGAACCCTGCAAAACCTTAAACCTCATTTCTAAACCCTGCTTAACTTAAACCCTAGACCCTAATTATCACCCTCAGGCACCTGTCCCTGCCGGGTACATCCGGGATCTGTGGGTAGTGCAGTGCACCAGCGCAGTTA
Organism: Symbiodinium pilosum; assembly: GCA_905231905.1. Taxonomy (NCBI): domain Eukaryota; class Dinophyceae; order Suessiales; family Symbiodiniaceae; genus Symbiodinium; species Symbiodinium pilosum. The sequence continues at coordinate 38,189 of CAJNIZ010024825.1, forward strand.
AAGAGGAAGCGCGGCTGCAGCTCCTGTCAGCCAGCAACACGGTTGCAGGGAGGTTTGGCGTCTAGGTTTCCTGGTATAGGGTTTGGAATGGTGAATTGCCTTCCATTATGTGAATTGCTTAACGTCGGGCTACCCCCTGGGTCATCAAGGAAAAATGTGATTACCAGAGAAGTTCTAGAGGATCCGCCTGAGGGACTATAGCCGCCCTTAAATACACAAACTATGGGGTTCACCACAACCATAAGAGGTCCCCATATACCGCATGTTCTATCTACTTAATCCCTGAACAGTATGAAACCCAAACGCGTTCTGAACTCTCTGGGTCCTTCCTTTGGCCCCAGTTTTCGGGGGCAGAATACACCTGTAGCCCCAATTACCCACAGCTTTCTGGCTTGTCCCTACTACAGTGGTAAAGGGGGTAAATACTACCAAGCTGTGGATACTTGGGGCTACAGGTTCTACTTGAGGGGATACAGTATGGTCCTGTTTCAGGAAATGCTTTCGCAAGGTTTGTGGGAGAATCAAGAACATCTCGTTCCCTCATATCAAGCCGCCCCTGTCCCTTTTCTTTCCAAGGATCCTCCTTCATGCAGGGGTTTCAAACGAATTCTTTGCCCTAAGGTATTCTTGAAAACCTACCGACCATATAGTAGAAGGGAGAGGAACATTCAACGTCATGGGCTGGGCGCTGCATAGTTAGTCTAAATAGCACGCATCCTCTTCATGAATTGCATGGGGGGGCGCCTCACCAGACTCCAGCGTGACATGCCACCGCTGCTGAGATTGCACCCACTCCGCCCGCGTCAGGCGGGTGCGGAGGCGGGTATTCGGAGCCAGCTGGTACTTGTCATACCTTAGGCTTCAGGGTCTTGAAGGGGCCATGGTTGGGACTTGGATTCTTGCGGAAATGATTGTGTTTAGGTCTTTGGGGTCTTGTGCGAGCTGTCCAGGGATTCAACTAATCACATTGTTCGTGACCTTAGCCCTGAACCCTATAAACCCTAAACCCTAAACAAAAGCCAAAAGATTCCCTAAGCGGTGACCTTCACTTAGAAAGGTCCATTACCCATGCATAATCGGTAGTGAGGGAATGGATCGCTGCTGTAATTAGGGTTTAAGGTTTGGGGTTCTTTTGGTCTTCCCAAAATCTTTGTAAGTCCTTGTAACCACTTCCCTAAACCCTAAACCGCGTTTTCCCAATCAGGCCCTCTACTTCAAGTTCCAAATGTACTGGTCTATGTAGTAATGTCAGTTCTTTTCCATCCATGACCAATTCCAACGAAGCCCCAAACCCTGATCCCGACATACTACAGTGGTTTCAATATCCTGCCTTTCCCGGAATATGGGAGTATGACCCCTATAGAGTATATTCCCTTATTCCCTACTAGCCAGGAAACCCTGATGCCTATGCATATATATATATACACTACCCCCCACAACCCACCCTGAAAGGACAGGACACCTGACTCAGATAAAGCTGGGCAACCGAGATATGCACACGCCATTATGTGTGCCAGACACTATAGGCAAACACAACCTAGTAGTAGCAGCAGCAGCAGCAGTAGTCGTAGTCGTAGTCGTCGACGTAGTAGTAGTAGTAGTAGTAGTAGTAGTGGTAGTAGTGGTAGTAGTAGTAGTAGTAGTAGTCGTAGCAGTATTACTAGGTCCGCGTCCCGTTTGTGAAGCCGCATTTTTGTGTACTTTGCATGTCTAAAGTCCCACGCTTGCCACGCATTTTAGGATTCGGTGAAGTCCGGGGCGGACGGCTCCTTTTTTCAGTGTTTTTTGTGTTATAATCTGCGACGTTGTTTTGTGGAGACAGAAGCATTCAGAGACTTTCCAAATGCTGATGATGCATTCGTTTCTTCTTAACTTATGGGAAAAATACTCCATATGCAAAAGAATGAAAAACACTGAATGAGAACTCCTCAAGTTCTTGGACTACATAATGGGGCATAGCTTGGACTAATAGGGCGATAATAAATTTTATCAGCACTCCTCAAACCCTAGGACCAATGGGGCGTAGCTTGGACTAATGGGGCGTAGCTTGGACTAATGGGGGGTAGCTTGGACTAATGCCCGGAAAATTGAAAATTAGTTCAGAACTCCTCAAACCCTTGGACCAATTGGGTGTAGCTTGGACTAGTGGGGAGAATCTTGGACTAATTGGAAAGTTGAACATTAGTTCAGAACTCCTCAAGCCCTTGGACTAATGGGGCGTACCTTGGACTAATGGGGAGAATCTTGGACTAATGGGAAAGTTGAGAATTAGTTCAGAACCCCTCACGCGCTTGGACTAATGGGGCGTAGCTTGGACTAATGGGGCGATGATAAAATCAAATCAGTAAAAACTGTAGATCCCAGAAAAGAGCTAAAAAAGGAACCAGGTCCGTTTGGGTTAGAATGAGCAAAAACCCATAGTAAAAACATTACGAGTGCCAGAAAAACATAGCGTCACATATGGGACG